>VWYP01032429.1:224800-237239 GCA_013400435.1 Pycnonotus jocosus
TTTGTTAGGCCAATTTGTTTAGAATTTTTTTTTGTGGGATTTTTTTTTGTTGTGTTTGCTCTTGGGATCTTGTTGCTCTGTGGTTTTGTGGTTTTTTGTGGGTTTTTTAAGAATGTTGTGGGGTTTTTTAAGAATGCCCGTGTCAACCACGGGCAGCCAAAGATCTCTTTGTTAAAGGGCATTTAAAAAGTTTCCTAGTCAATAGCATATTGCTAAACCTTACAAACAATTGTTCTAACCAATCACTAAATGCACACATACACCTGCTTCAAATGCTTGTTTTTATGTTATTAACAATACAGAATACTCCATTATTAAGCTTAAAACCTTCTACTATCTTGCCAAGCATGTTTTTCTGCAGTCTTAAGGTCTACTCTGGCCAAACCTAAAACTCAAACTATTTTTTCATGTCCTTGCTTGCTGTATGACTGTATCTTCTCTACTCTCTTTGCAGCTCTAAGTTCTCTGCTCTTTCTGTTTCCGAGGCCTGCTTTCACAGCTTCTGAAAGTCTTTTTACTTTCAGTATTTCTCACAGCGAGGTTTGTCTCACCTCTGTTTCGCATCCCTCCCGTTTTTGCCGCATCCCGGCTGCTCCGCGGAGCATCCCAGCATCCCGTCCTTGGGGCTGGGCTGTGCCCGCAGCTCCTCCAAGGCCACCTTTGGCAGCTGCTCGGTGCCAGCAGCGCTCGGTCCCTGGGTGGCAGGGGACAGAAAGTGGCAGTAATTACTGGCTGCAGGTGTAAGATGCTTGCTCCCCTTGCCCTGGGGGAATTGAACCGTGGCCATGATTAAAGGTAGTTAGCGATCCCTAATGACTGCGAGCACGCAGAGCTGATAATTGCAGCTACTTTTCATTCCACCACCCGGGAGGACTGACCTAGTGGCAGCAATAAACTTTCTTAAGTTCTGTCCTTTTGCTTTTCAGAATTGGTTTTTGTTTTTGTTTAATTTTTTTTTAATTTTTTTTTTTAATTTCTAATCCTTCTTGACCTTCTTTGGATTTGTGACCAGCCCTGTGACAAAGACTGCTGTAAAGTCTAGTGGGTACAGAGGAAATCTGATCCAGTGTGGTGGTTTTCTTTATTCCAAAATTTGCCAATTATATCAATTCGTGCATCTCTTTGATGTTATCACACCTGTGAAACTCTTGCTAATGTTACTTTTCACATGTTAAAGTCGATTATGTGCTTATGTACCCTGCTGCTCCATGGCCTAAATGAACATATTCATGAAATCCACAATAAGAGCCGGTTATTTGACTGTACAGCAAATTAGGATATTCCTGTCCTTAGGCTCTGAGGCTGCCTTCTCTGAAAAGGAAAGATGTGCTAGTTCCATCAAATGCCTATCTATTAATCAATTGTATTCACACACAATCCCCTTTGAAGATAGGGATAAAGGGCAGTAGAAAGACACCCTTCCCCAAATCTGCAGAAAATGATTTCTGGCGCTATAAACATCACTTATTTTTCCAGAGGACACATCTCTTCTGAAGGTCTTCTGGCACCTACATAATCCCCATTTATGGCTGTTGCCACAGAAATGGCAACCTTTAAAACTCATTGAAATCTTTTCTCTCTGCCTCCACAAAAAAAAAGTTAAAGGCTAATTAAGGAAATGCAAACAGGAGCTTCTTCTGAGCCTTCGATGGCACCACAGCAGCCTCCAACATGAGGAATTGAAGAAGTGAGCATGCACTTAGCCCCTCTGGCAAAGGAAAAGCAAACTAAAAAAACATTATAATCTTTTTGGCATTAAAAAAAAAACCCCAAACCTTTCTTCCTTTCTATCTTGTAACACATAACCCCCAAAATCAATAATGCAGAGGCACTGTTTAAAAAAAAAAAAAAAAAAAAGGAAAAAAAAAAAAAAAAAAAGAAGCACTACAAGATGCTCCAGTCAAAACATTTCTTAACTGGCTCCAGAGGGGCAGAATCATCCCTCGTCCTTTTCAGCTGGAGCAACTCCGACCAAGAGGTGAGGTTTCATCCATGGTAGTGAAGCAAAGCTGGGGAAAAAAAAAGGAGTGGAAAAGGGATTTCAAGGTTGAAACGTCTGTACAGCAGACTCCTTTGAGACAGGCAGAAAGCAATCAGCCAGGAACTTTTGCATGGCTTGTATTTCTGACAGAGCAAAACTGATTTCAATACTGGACTGCAGATTTGCTCTGCAAATAATTATTGTATGTAACCCCACTGAGAGGGAATTTATTTCTTTAATGATAAATTGTGGGATAATCCTGTATGTTTGAGGACAAATCTGTACGACCTGACCCTAGGAGAAGCAGGACCTTTTCCATGGTGTGTGATAAAGGTGTCCCATGAGTTATTTTTTCATGGGTATTGATTTCTGTGATTTGGGGGAATCCACTTTACCTCCATGATGATGATGATGATGATGATGATGATGATGATGATTCCTCTCATCTTTCCTCCCTGATGTCTCTTCTGTTAATTCTTTTTTGCCTGAAATTTTTGTAGTAGTTATTTCATAACACAACTGCATATGTAAATCCATTGATACTAGAAAATAGTAGAAATATTAAAATCTGGGGGGAAAAAACCCATACAAGTCCACACACTCCTTTATTTTTCTGCAGCTCAGATGATTTGGACAATACAAGACTTTGTTTTTCCACCTGGAAATAAATACAGCACTGGACTGCACAGTCTGAGTTCTTAAATGTGAAAATTATGACCATTAAATCTGTGATTTGAAAATGTGTCAGCAGAAAGCAGAAAATGATATGGATACATTCTGCAGGTTACTGCCTTAGGGTCAATTGAAACAAGCAGATCTATGGGGCACAGCAGTGCAAGGAGCAAGGAATTGCAGGTGCAAATATGCCTGGGGCTTGTCTAACTTCCATTAAAATAAAAAGTTTGATAGCACTAATCGTTTCTGTCCCTTTGCATTTTAAACAGCCACTGGCATTGCCTCAGCATTTTAACTGTGTGCTGGCAGAATTGTGGGCTTGCTGGGAGAAGGCATCAGGATAAAAGGGTGATAAAAGGTAGGAAAGAAAGCAGAGGTGCAAACCTGCATTTCCAAGAGGAAGGGCCCAAATGAATATCCAGAGGTCAAAACTGGAACAAGTCCAAGCCTCTGAGATTAGACCAATAACAAATACCTGGCTCCCAGCACTTTCAACCCTTGTGAATGAAATGTTGAGATGTTGGTGTGTCTATCTGGGCCAAAAGGCTCCAAAACACGTCTGACAAACCATGAAGTATCTAAGTGGGCTCTGAGAGAGGAGCAAGGGTGGCTGCAGTGCTGGATTTTACTCTTCTGCCCAGCAGCCTGCCCCTCATTTCTGTCTCACATGACCACAGAGGCCAAATATCACAGCAGTGGACAGGGATGTACCTGGGAGCCCCATCCCTGCTGCAGTGCCTCATTGTCAGCACCTCCTCTGGTGCCTTCAGGTCTGGCTGTGCTGTTCTGCTGGTAGAGGACTGAGGGATAAAAGTTCAGGAATTTCCTACAGACAGAAAAAAAATCTGCTACAGCAAAGTCTGCCATGGTTTGGTTTTCTAAAGTCCTTATTTTTACTGACTTGCTTGTTCAAAGGGTAAGATTCTCCAAGACTAGTAAAAGTCAAATTTCTCACTTTTTATGTTGATTGTGCTTCATTTTTGAATGGGAGTTCTTGCTGGGTTCCTTTGCTGCTTGTAGAAATAGATTATTTTGCTATTCATAGGTGTGTGGGGATTAGTGATACCTAATGGGCTGAAGTCTTATTGGAGAGCAGATATGTGAATGCAGGAGGGAAGCCTCCAGAAAGACCATTTTTCAGCATCTTTAAGTGAGAGATAAGGGGCCATGATAGCTTATCAGAGCAAGTTTTCAGCTCTCAAATTCTACATTCAAATTTTGGCTGAGGTGTTGAGGGAAAGCCAGTTTGCCATGGCTTGAGCTGGTTTCCAAGTTATTCAGAGACCTTCTGTGACACTCTGAGTGCTTTGGCTACCTGAAAAGATTAGCCAGGGCTGTGGCAAACAATTGAATGGCCTCCTGTTACCCATTATTCTTCCCAGAGGTAAAATCTTCTCTCTGCTGCTTCCACCAGCAGCACCTCTTTTGATTTTAGTGAGAATTAACCTGATTTTCATGGGCCTTGTGCATGATCAGAGATGTCTCTGTAATGGAAAGATTTTTAGTCTTAGTTAGTTAATTAATTGTGAACAATAACAAAGAGAGAGCAAATGTCAGAGTCCTGATTTGCCAGGTTGAGGCTTGGGTGAGAATGAGATGTGAATATGGTAGGAAAAATTAAATTAGGAAAAAAATAGGAAAAATTTAACAGGCTTATTTTATTTTCAGGGAGAGAGTAGTTGCTTTTCTGGGTGATGCTGTGGGTAATACTTTTCTACCAGAACTAAATCATCTCTTTGGGCAAGGTAGAGCCAGGTGAAAGAGCACATGAAAAGGTTTGCTGTACAGAACCAAAACCTGTTTGCTCAAAGAGGTCTTTGTCCATAGTAGGTTGGACACAAAGGACACACTAAAGATGTGGCTTGGGCTGGATTTGGTTTGGTTTTCTTTTTGCTAGGGACTATAAAGAAGCACAGCCTTAGCAGGGCTAAAGGTATCATCTTTTTAAATTACAGCAGCCACATTTTCTTCCTTGTGAATTTTGCCTGAAATATTTGCTCTCTTTCAGGTCTTTCAGACCACATCTCATCCACTTCTGTTTTGTGTAATCAACCAATTAATAATGGCTTGAGAAGTTGGCAGGCATAATTGGCATATGCTTTGCTGAAAAATAAAGGTGAATGTGGAAATAAATTGCAGAGATTGTAATTGTTTTCTTTGCCTCATTCTTTCTCACTGTATTAGTCCTTGTAGAAACTCAGGGAAGAATATTCTGGACCAGACCAAAGTTCTTGTCTAGCCAAGTGTCTTTCTCTGACAGGGCCTATTAAAAGGTGGTTTGGAACTATGATAAGAAAAAGTAAAGGCAGAGCAATCTTTTTCCCAGGACTTTCCCATCAATTAGAGATTTTAGACAAACCCTAAGCTACAATTTGTATATTTTGCTGTCCTCCTGCTTTGGTATTTCATATGCTCAGCTGGCACTATTGAAATATCCCACAGTTACTACCCTCACACATCCTGTGAGGTAGAAAAGTGGTATATTATCTCCATATTATGGATTTTGAACCGAGGAGCTGAAAGACCTAAAATGTCACCATCTACAAATAGATTAGAGCTGTTACAGTTCATTAGCACAATAAAAACTTTGGACTGAATTGATACCCAGCCTGCCCTTAAAAATCCAACCTCTCTGTAAACTCCCTACTACAATGCTACTCAAGAAGGCAAGGGTGACTGCAACCCCAAAAATTTATGGCACTTCTGTGTTGCTTCACTTTCTCAGTAAATGCCAGCAACGTGATGATCCTGTGTGTTATGGCTTCAGTGGCACAGAGTTGTTTCCAGATGATTTTCAAGGCTCCAGGATCAGGACCTTTCAGATTTTTCTGACACAAGACATGGCAAAAGTGATTCCCACATTTTAAGAGGACTTTGAGGGGAAGGGAGAGAAAAAGCCTGTTGCAATGCTACCGAAATAAACTGGGATGGGAGGCCAAAGCAGAAATTTTCCTTTTTGCTGCAGTCTTAGTGGTGATGTTTTATCCCTTTTATGGTGATTGAAAGATGTAGGAACAGATGTGAGTCTCTCTTTGTAAACTGAAGGCATTTTTTTGGCATTTATCAGCTTTTTCTTTATTTTTTTATTAATATGCACTCATTGTCACAAAGCTACTGTACTCCAGAAAGGCATTGTCTACAAAGAGTACTGAAATCCTCTGCTTAGACTTAAAAAAAAAAAAAATAAAAAAAAAATTATAGCTGTTAGTACATGATTATTGTTGTCAGCTCATGTGTTTGGTTAGCAGTGGGATGTCTGATTTGAATACCTGGATCTTGTATGGCAGTTTTGAAAATCTGTGTATTATATACCTAAAAGTTCTTATAATGTAACTCCAAGAGTTAAGAGACCTATCTTGGTTTTTCCTTATTCTGTTCATCCAGAAAACTGGTTCCAATACTGGCAGTGTATTGACTGGAGGCCTGATAAAACTGACAGAAGTTTTATGTCCATGATATAAAAAAAGCTTAAACAAATGTTGCATATTTTCAATAAGAAATAAAGATGCTTAGAAATACTTACGAATAACATAGGAAAATACCTAAGTTTCCTGGAAGCAGAAAAATGTTAAAAGTCTGGTCTTAATTTCCACATCTCTGTATTCAGATAAAAAAAAATACATGTGAACCACTTTTGTCTTTGACCTAACAGTTTATTGCTAGGGCTTTTTATACCCATTAGTTTATATATGTGTCTCCTCATAAACCCTCCACTCTTGGGAAGACTGTAAAGAAAAATAATCTAATTTTATATTGCTCTAGACTGTAGGTAGAAAGACTACTTCTCCACATTGGAGTCTGGAGATTTTTGTGAAAGGAACCACAGTTTTGGGTATGACAAACAAGCACAACCTGGATCCCAGCTGGATACAAAGACAAACCCATAGGTTGTACTGATATTGCTGCTTCTTTCTCTTTTCCCTGCCAACTCATTTGCTTATGTATTTTATATAAAATGAAAGTCAAAGTTTATGGCAAGATTTACATCCTGATATCCTCATCTTGGCGTGCATGGAAAGATAGTGTTGGGACAGGGAAACAAATTTGTCATCTCATTATCTTCTAATTTGGATTAAAACCACCTCTAACTGGTTGGCCTTCCAGTGTGACTCCTGCTTATTATTTCTCTGTGGCACAGCCTATCCCTTTGCTAAATGTAAATTGTTCTTGGCTGGTTTTTCAAAGCAATTTGACAATGTAGTTTGATTTTGCTCTAACATAATCTAGACATTGTTTCCCTGTTGTGGGACAAAGGGATTGTGAAGAAACTATTATACAGAATTTCCTAGCAATTTTCTCCTCTCTTACAATACCTATCATATTTTGCTTAACTATAGCAATCTTCCCAGGTTCAAATGCTCTACTTAGATGTGTTTAGGGTTTACATGAACTGTATGGATTTCATGCATTAGATGAGACCTCGCTTAGAATACTAATGTTATGTGCTTTACAATAGTGCAGTGAATCCCAATTTGGTTTTGATTGCAATAAACTGGAGTCAAACGTGCAAACCTTTGCTAATTTAAGTTGATTTTACCTTTATCGTTTTGCATACTGCATGATCTAGAGCCACACAAACAAAAGCTTGTTTGGACTTACCATGCTTTCCTTTTCAGAAAACAGAATTCTTTTTAATTAAAAACACTTTAAAAAAATCAGTATGTGTAATTGCTAACACCTGCTATGTGTTACTAACAGATGTTTCTTACTTACCTAAGGGAACTGTTATAATTACACTATACGCTTATTGGAATGGCATTTAACCAAGATAGTTTAGGAACTTTAGGTGGTGACTTTGTGTTCTTTCATTCATCTTTCCTTTAAAAAAAAATGCAAAAAATAGCCAAACAACCAGGCCTCCTTGCTCATATGCACCAAACAGTTCAGCACAATGGAACTCCGGATGTTCAACCTCTCCTTGGTTCCTGAGCATCAAAGAGGATTTTGGATTTTTTGCTCCAAGCTCTGCCCTGAAGCCTGTCTTTGCAATGCCCAGGATGGGATGGTTACAGGCCATGCTAATAGTGGGGTTTGAGGAAGGCAGACTTATTGATTGACCTTGAGCAGCCCACCTAATCTCTCTGTTTCTGTGCTCCTTACTGTGGAATGCTGGCAGTGTGGCCCCTGCACGATAATTGCTACAGTTGGAAAAGATCTCTAAGATCATCCACTCAAACCCTTAACTCAGCACTGCCCAGGCCACCACCGAACCATCTCCTAAAAGCCACATCCACAAACACCTCCAGGGATGGTGGACAGCTTCTTCCAGTGCTTGGCTACACCTTTTTTTGCAGTGAAAAAATGTTTCCAATCCAAACCTCCCTTGGCCAGACTTGAGGCCGTTTCCTCCTGTCCTGTCGGGAGGAGAGACCGAGGTCCAAATCGTGAGTGTTTTCCCAAGGCTTTGAGATTTTGGGGTTGGATTAGAGGTCAGTAGGACCAGCTGTGGGTGTTGTCCTGCCACCAGGGCCATGCAGTGGAGGCAGGCTGCCTCCCTGGCTGCTGCAGAGCTCTGCATTGCTGCACCTTCCGACACGGCTGCAGAGCGAGGCTCTCCGTGTTCCCCCTCTGCATCTCCATTTATGAAACTAATCACACAATTACCTGCAGGCATGTGTTAAATATGACACTGGTCTCTGCAAAATAATGGGCCAATTGCAAACAATGAATAAAGAGAGGCAGCTCCATTTATAACTGCTGTTTCAACAGAGCTGTGTTGTAATCAAAGTGATCTGAGGGTGACTCATTAATTAATTGATGTTCTTTTTTATTATGTGCTATTGAGTTAATGAGTAATTTGTGCTAGATAACTCTCTGAACACACTGATTACGTGAGATATTTTCTGGGGCTTTCATATCAATGACATGCTGAATAGGTGGAAGATGGTATTTGCTTATGTATACTCATTATTAGCAGGTTCAGGATGAATATAAATCAGCAGAAGGGCGTTTTAAAAGGTATTAGATACATGCAGCTCTTACTTTAATGATTTAAACAGGTAGTCTTCAGCTTTTAATGCCTTAAATAGTATTAAAATCACTTCCTTTATAATACTTCTATCACCCACAATTGGCAGCTTTTAGAAAGGTGCCTACACAAAGGATTTTTACTGGGAGCATGTTTGTGCTAATGGCCTATTACCTTGCACATATTGTATTTTGGTTTCCTTTTGCAAGGTACTGAGCAATAAACAGGTTTGGTCTGCATCATTGGCCTGAAGTAGGAGGAATGTGTTAAGTGAATATGTAATTGGCTTTTTTTTAAATCGAAAGTGGTATTTAAAGGAATAGAAACATTGTTCTTATATACAGTACACACTTTGCTTTGTGTAGTTTGACTTGTTAAAGCTTTTGCTTTATTGAAACCACAACATCTCCAATGCCATAGGAGTTTTTTATTCATTGAACAACAAATGGCTAAATTGATAATTTAGTCTGACAACAGCAGCACAGTGGAAGCTTTCAGAAAAATCAGCTAAATGTATAAAATTATACCCAGCAATCACTACAGACCTTCATTTTTGACAAGATTTGTTCTAGGTACAGATGACTGTAAACTACCTACTGCTGAGAAAATTATAAGAAGCTGCTGCATATTACGTTGAAAAAAGCCTTTAAAGTACTTTAAAATCTATACAGTCAAAACCTTGCCACAGTCCCTGTTTGTTTCTTTTTACCAATCTCCCTTCTCACTGACCACTTCTCAATTTATCTTCCCCCAGTCATTTTATGTGTAGGCAATTAGGAGCATTTGAGGGATTGCTGGATGATTTTCCTTTATTTACATTACGTGAGCAAAAATTTCAACACTTTTGGGAGGATAGGAAAACATGAAAGTGTGCTTAAAAAAACCACCAAACAACTCAGAAGATAGAAAAACACAATCATGAAATAGATCTGGTCACTGTTTCTGCCAAATCCAGGCTGTCTTGATCCATCACCAGTTGTGGCAGATAACAGACACAGCAGGTTACAGTTGTCAGAGGAGCTTTTTACAGCTGAAAATCAAGGTTTGATAATTTTTAGTCTTCCACATGGCTCAACACCAGCCATCCAAGCAGATTGTAGTATATTTTCTTAAAATAAAGTTACTGTTATTATTATTTTTGCCTGGCTAAGCTTCACGAGATGTACAGATAGAGATAAAGATGGGAGACACAAGTGGAAGCATTCCTGCCTGGCAAACACACTGAGTAAGGATCACTATCAGAGTGTTTTGCTGGATGCAGACAGCATGTTGACACACACAGTGATGGAGAAGGAGAACCAAGGCAGATAACAAAAAGCAACCCAAAGGAATGATCTAGGCCTCTGTCAAAATGATCACTAAAGTGGCCTGGCAGATAATCTCTCTTCAGTATTGACTTATGATGATATACTTTATTGGAGCTGGAAATGTTTCCATTAAATATTTCAACTCTCAGTCATTATTTTAACAGCCAGGCAAGACGGAAGTTTGAAATACAGGAAAATGTGTGATTGATCTTTGACCTACATCAAATCTAAATTTATTCTGTATCCCCTACATACAAATTTTAGATATATATGTGAATGAGATAGATGAGCATAAAGTGCTCAAAAGCAATGCCATACCATTGTGCACTGCAAATATATCCATATTTTTTTATCCTTGCATCAATTAAGATTGATAGAATGGTGAGGCTATTTTTTTTTTCCTCCACAGCAGGACCACCTTCCTCTTCCACACTTTGAGCCTCTGTCCCAAAATGCACATATGAGCAACATAGCATGTAGTAATGAGCCACTCTTTTCCCATTCCCCTCTCTTCATTTGCTCCATAAAGAGCTGAGCAGTGACACTCTGTGGGAATGAGAAATTCCTTGAGCATTTACAGCACTATTTGTGTTTAGTTGCCATCATCCCCAGGCAAGACTTCCTCAGGCTAAGCTGGTTTTGGTGCTTTCCTGCCTCAGATCTGTGGTTACCTCCTGGGAATGCTCTGCTCCTCCCAGGATGTCCTAATGCTGCTTCTAACACAGCTCTTGGTTTTCTGAAGAGCCAAAAAATGCTTTACAAAAGCACTGTACCCGTTAGCCCCATTTGACAGACGGGGACAGCTGAGGCACAGAGAAGCTGAGTGACTTGCCCGAGCTTACAGGGAGTCAAAGACAGAGTCAAGGACTCTTCTTCCCTATTCTCCAGGTTTATTTCTGAACAGGGGATTTCTGTCTGTTCTGCAGCCTACTACTGGAAAGCAGAAGAGAGATCTTTCTGATTTCTAACGGATAAGACCCAGGAGGGGCTGGAGAAGAAAATTGAAATTGGGCTCAAAACAAGATAATATGATTCTTCCCTTTCTGTCCATCCTGACCTTCATGGAAAGGACAGCTTGTTTATTGCACTGAAGTAGGTCTGTGAGAGCCTAATAGTACCTCTGACACCAACTGCTTCGTTATCCCAAAGACATTAAGGGACTGTGGAAGAGAGTGGAAGAGACACTTGTGCTCAAGGTTAGGAAGGAGGATAGTCCACAAAAGAGGGCTACATTTAATTTGAAAAACTATGTGGAGCTATTTCTTCTAATTAACAAGAACAGCCTGAGGAGTTGTTGCTTTTCTTGCTGGTCCTGTATGAGTCAGAGTCAAGTTTTGTGAGCCATGCTTATTTTCAAAAGGGTTCACAGCCAGAAAAAAAACCCCACAGTGTAGCAACAGTCATTAAAACTAAATATCTATTTCTAAGTCAAGCCACTGTGCAGTGTTCTCTTGCCATACACTTAAGGAATTTCCCCACTGCATTACAAAGTTTCTTTGACCATCCCCAGCAAAAACATGCTGAAACTGCAACAGGACAGGAGGAGCAGGGAAGGGCAGCAGTCAGCTTGAGCAGAAACATGGGTTCATACTCGAAATAAAAACAAGAGCTTTGCTTCATAACAACATAGAGTATAGTGGATTTCTTGGGTTTTTGTTTTCTTTTTTTTTTCTTTTTTCCTTTCTCAATACGGTTTTGTTTGTTTTCAATACAAGTTGTTTTCCCGGTGAGCTAGATTACAGTGGCAAGCAGACAAGACATAAATATGCATTTAACAACTTCTTAAACATTCATCCAGCTTTTCTTTGCCAAACACCTGTAAGCTCTGTCAGGGGCGTGAGCACTTAGGGACGTCCTGCTGATGCAATAGCTTCATGGCTTTAAAAACAGAGGTCCACCTCCCCTAGGAAAAGGACTGATTGCCAACAGGAGCTGTCAGCAGCGATCCCACCTCTGTCAAAAGGATTTTAATTGCCAGTATTGATGGGACAAACCTGGAGGATGTTGGCATGGACAGCAAGGTACCTGTGCAGTCGAGTGTGGTAGCTCTCGCTTGCTATTGCAAAGTTTTGTCCCATCCACATCAGCATTTAAATTACCTTCAGCATTCTCTGAGGTGGGTAATTAGCAACCAGTCACTCTCCCAGTGTCAGCTCAGGGTCATTTCTTTAATGTAAATAGACCCTCAGAGGGGGCTGTTTACAGTGCCTTCTACTTTCACTCTTTTTCCAGGGTTTGTTGAGGACGCAGCCCCAGAAAACTTTAGGGTTAAGCCCTGATGAAAAATAATAAAAAAAAAAAAAAAAAAAAAAAAAAAAAAGAAAATAAAAGAAAATAAAAGAAAAAGGAAAGAGAGAGAGGGAGATGAGGGAGAGAGAGACCCCCTCAAATTTTAAGAATTTTTAAAAATGTACATAAACAAAAATCTTCTCCCTTTCCTCCCCCCTCCCCAAATTAATGATTCAGAAAAATAACATATTTATTTTTATATATAGATATATATATATA
>VWYP01032429.1:245349-247849 GCA_013400435.1 Pycnonotus jocosus
AAAGCCGTTCTTTTTTTTTTTTTTTTTTTTTTTTTGGCAAGGGGGAGGTTTGGGGGAAGAAAAAGAAAGTTCACTTCCTCAGATCCAAGAGTGCTAACTATGATGAAAATCTTTTGCACTCCGGCTAACAAACATTGTCTGCTTTGCTTGACTGATGAAGATTAGCTGACTCCTTACATTAAAGAAGTTTGTCTTGTATGGGCTGAAGTGACAAGACAATAACTAAGTGCTAATTGTGCATAACCAACACTAAAGATATGCAGCCCCATTATGGCATGTAATAAATGAAGCGAACAACAGAAATATATTAGGCGCTTTAATAATGATACCAGAACTGTGGTTTGGAAAAAAAAAAAAAACCAGGATGTGAAGGGTTTAGGAAACAAAACCTAAAGGACACTCTGTGTGTGTGTCTCTCAAATGGATACTGTGGGAGCCTCTGCCTGCCTTGCTCGGCTTCTCAGTTCTGTGGCAAGACAAAATTGATATAGGACTTTAAATAGCATTAGAACCTATAATTACTTTGCATTATTATATAGTTTAAGCAGTGGTTATTACTTGCCTGGTATTTTAATTTCCCAAGCAACATGATGAAAAAGGTCAATTTGGCTTTTTTTAAAGAGCGTAATTGTAGCGTGCTACACTTATTAGCAGCTGTACGTTTTATGGTTCTTTGGGGATGTTTGATTTTTAAATGACTACAGTGTTAAAAAATAATACACTGTAGGACAAGGTGAGTTAGGAAAGCTTATTTAGAGCTGTGTCTAGCTTTGTCATGTTAGACTACAATCCTAATTTTTCATTGCTCCCCTAAAAATGTGTATCTTGCCTTTCTTCCTAACTGAAGAAATGAAAAAAAAAAAAAAAAAAAAAATGCTATAAAACGCTAAAAAGGATCATGTAATAACTGAATANTAAAACGCTAAATAGGATCATGTAATAACTGAATAATAACTGAAAATAATGGGGGCATTAAGGAGTGGACATAATTGGCTCTCTCACTTCCTAGACCTCATAGAAGTCACTGGCAAAGCTGCTATCAGCTCTGGTGGAATCAGAAATGGAGCTCTCAGTGAAATCTCTGATGGGATTTGGCCACCACTCGGAGTGTAGCTGGTGTAAACTTGGCTCTATTCACCTCTGAAAAAATCAGTTGTTACAATTTTACCAGTTTTGACATTCCTTCTCCAACTGTGCCATATGGGTGATGCTTCAGAACAGGGTGTCAGGTTTGGATCCTTGGGGTTTTTATAACCTACGGTTTGGATATGGAAATAAAAATAGGACTGTAAGAGGTCCAATGCTGCTACAGAGGAAATGGTGGGAACAACATCTTTTAAATTTAAATGATTACAGTTCTGGCAACAGGAAGAAACAATGTGTACTTTAAACTAAATACATGTGATATAAATGAAGAATTAAAGTGAAATTAATGCAATAATGACAAATGGTGCTGCTATGCTCTTCTGCAGAAAAGGATCTCTAAGACCTTTATAAATATTAATTAATTAAACCTGACAGACAACCTTTTTGAAGGAGAGGAAGTAACATTATTCTTTTTTATTGATGCGGGATTTGAGGCACAAAAAGTTTTCTGGCCAAGGTCATGGAAGGTGTTCTGTATCAGTCCCAGGAACAGCACCCAGGTCTCACTCTTGATCTTGGAGTTCTGTTACTAGAAAGTGTTTCCCCTTTGGAATGTATGCCCACACCAGTACCCAGCTAGCACTTAGCTTATGGAACAGGCCCAAGACATTCTCTTACCTCTGATTACAAAGCTGACATGCAAAACAGTCCAGGTGATAAACATTGTCCTTTGCTCTCATCACCATCTCAAAGGCAGGTATGAGCTTACTGCAGGCAGCACAGTTTCCTGTAACGCCAAATAACCTGGAGATACAGAAAGAAATAGATTCTTGATTCACTTTTTTATTTTATTTATTAAAAAAAATTTAAAAAATTATTATTTTTTTCCCCCACAGTCTGATCTTTGACCGACTTCCCAGCACACCTCCTTTTGGAAAGGCTGGCCTTTGGTGCTTCAACCCTGCCTGATTTGCAGCACAAAGGCATAGTCGTGCTGAAGAGAACTTTATGACAGGCTAATATTGCACCCATTGTGATGCTATATTTTCTTTTCTGCAGGTTATACTGACCTTCCTTGATAAAAGAAACATCTTGTTAAACTAAACAAAGAAACAGTAAACACATTAGGGACGTTGCATAACTGTGCAGACAGAGGTCAAGCTGTTTGCATAAGTGGGAAGAGTCTTCTTCTAAGATCCTGCCGTGCAGGAGAGAACCACATAACCTTGGCTTTTGGTGCTGCTTATTACTAAAACACACTTTAGCTAGAAAAGAAATAACACTTGAAAAAGCCAACATTCTTCGCATTTTTGACATCTAGTGCTAAAAGCTTTACCACTATTATTAAAAGAACATTTTATGAACAAGTCATTTAAATCGTCAGAAAGCATTAGTGGTTCATGCACCTTACAAC
>VWYP01032429.1:252849-292508 GCA_013400435.1 Pycnonotus jocosus
CTGCTTGAGTTAACTCTGGCTCAATAATCAGACACTACACAGAAATAAAGGAAAAAGGTGAGGATCAAGCTGACCACAGGAGAAAATGCCAACTTTTGAAACAGTCTTGGATTGTGTCCTCTATCCTCAGCACTGCTTGTATGTGTTTTTCTAATCCCATTTCTTTTAAAACCTTTTATTGACAAAACTGGGGTGTTGAAAGAGGGAATCACTACTAAATTGCAGAACATGGTGCTCAACAGATTGAAGCCCTTGACCTCCAAGCTGGATTTCCAACACTTCCCAGCTGCAGGTGGTGAGGTGGACAAATTTCCACAAGAGCTTGTCTGTCTGGGCACTGAATTACTTCAGGAAATGTAAAATTGCAAGTGTCATAACGTAGGAACAGTTAGATAACATGGTTTAGATACATATCCAGATTAGGTTAAAATTTTGTCTCAAATTTCAGATACTGCAAAAGAGGTGAAGAGTGAGAAAAGCCAAACAAAACAGCCCAGTTGCTTTAAGCATGGTAAGGAAGGCATTCACCCACAATTGCTGAGGCATGCTTAAATGTCTGTTAAAATCAAAGGCTGATTCAGTGCTTGCCTTGTTTGGCAATGCTACGAAAATAGGGTTGGTTTTGCCAAATTTGAGCTGAGAAGCCTTTTCACTTTAGTCTCCTTCATTTTCTTTTGAAAGCAAACCCAGGGACTGAAGGATTAGCTGAATGTTGGATGTACTCCGATACTCCCAACCCTTTTCCTGAGGATTCCCAGTGTGCGCCACCTGGAAACATGTCTTTTAGTCAAATCACAAATTTGTTTAATTTTAAATTTTCTTTAACCACTCTGACTTTGCTGAAGGTGAGTTGTGGAGCTTCTCAAAGGCCTGCGCTGCTAAAAATTTGAGTTGGTGGGTGGATGTCAGGCAGGCAGGGGTGTGACAGCAGGGCATGGCTGCAGCCTCAGAGCACAACCACACTCTGCAGTGTGTCAGTGTGTTTAGCTGCCACCTTTAGCTCACCTGCGTGTGTAATCCCAT
This sequence comes from Pycnonotus jocosus, assembly GCA_013400435.1. Taxonomy (NCBI): domain Eukaryota; kingdom Metazoa; phylum Chordata; class Aves; order Passeriformes; family Pycnonotidae; genus Pycnonotus; species Pycnonotus jocosus. Next base: position 253,873 of record VWYP01032429.1, read on the forward strand.
CTGGCTCCATCAGGGCACGAGTGATGTTGAGCATGTGTGTATCTGCAGCTCGACTCATGCCTTAAGTTTCAGCTTTCATGTTTTTCACATTCTGTGCTGCCCAGGGGTGCAGTTCTGAGCCTCACATTCAGTGCCAGTCAGCTCTTCACAGAGCAGGGAGACAAAACAAATCCTTTTCCTACTGAAGACCAAGGACAACTTTCAGGCCCAAAAGCACAAACAGCAGTGGGCTGGAGGGAGGAACAAGAAGGATGGGACCTCACAACCCGAAGCTGCAATTGGACAATTAAACCCCAATATGCAAATGGACCAAAACTCATAAAAATGTCAGACCTCATGACCACTCAGCCATTTTGTGACCATTCTTGGTCCACCTTGGGTGTAGCCCATGTCAGGCCCTGTCCTGCCCAAGGTGTATCCTGGAGGCCTTTCAATAAATATCTACTTTATTCTGTAGCTCTGTCCAGTCTCTGTTTCAGGTCAGCCTTCCAAGGCATCAGTTTTTTATTTTGTTTTGTTAGTTTGTTTTGTGGTGGGTTTTTTTGGCATTCGTTTGTTTGTTTTTTATTTTGTTTTATTTTGTTTTTTTTGGGGGGGAATAAAGTAGGTAGACCTGCACACTGAAGAGGCAGGAGGTGCAAATCTCTCCCAGGTGAAGCTGCTACTCCTCATGCCCTTCCATCTATACAACTATGGTAGAAGAAAGTCATTGTGTGCAAACTGAAGTCCAACAGTTAATGCAGAGGGGAATTTCTTTTTGCCTTTCTGTACCTGGGGTGTATGTACTGCTTTCATCACTGTGATTGCAATTTAATGTAGATTTCCAGTTTGTTCCATCTGCTTACACCAAACTATTTGCTGAACTCCGTTCTGCATCTGCTGATGATCAGGAAACCAAGCCTTTCTTTTTTTTTCTTTTTTTTTTTTTTCTTCCTCTGCAGACTGCATGAAAGAATTCTTTATGCAAAGTTAAAGTGGATGAATTCTATTTTCAAACACCTCTAAACCAGACATTCAAAACAAAATATAGATTTACCTCTATATCCCTCCCTAATTAGATTATTTGTGTCCTGGGAAACAATCTAAGCTTTCATTTCAAGTAAGTATTATCAGCCTTAATTTTGCCTGGAAAAATTTGAAGCATGACCAGACATTATGGATGTAACACCACTTTTCTAAAGCTCTGGTTTGAAAAAGCTCTGGGAGGTGGGAATTTTGTTGTTCGGTCAATGGAGTGTTAACTCCAAAGCCTAAATCACACAACTTTAAAAAACCTTTTTCATCTTAGGAGCAAATATAGCTACATCGTTTATGTCACAGTCTGCTACCCTGTCCCTTCAGTCATGCAGTCAGATCATCAAACTTTCAGTTTAAAGATAAAATGTAATTTTAAGGAGTATTCTGGCCAAATTTACTGTCTGCTTTTAATCAAGTCACAAATTTGTTTCATTTTAAATTTTCTTTAACCACTGTGATTGACTCAAATGAAAAGCAGGGATGATTGTGCACGGTGCACAATGATCTATGCCTGATATTGTGGAAATAAATTCAAGTTAAAAATGACCTCCCAACGCACTCAGGGCTCTGCTTTGCACCACCACTCATGCATCGTGACATTCTTAAACTTCTACCAGTAAAGTCAACATCAATATTACATCCATTTCTACAAAGCAACCATATAAACTTCATCTTTCTACACATGCTTTACTTTAAATCATGCATATAAATCCATCTACATGCATAGGCTGGATCTAAAAATTTGCAGATACTCAGCTGACGTATTTTCATTGTCAAACTCAGGCAACTTAAAGCCAAATTTAATGCTCCAACTCACATAAGAGTAAGACTGCAAATATCCCAAGCTGGTTCCCAGCCTGGGGTAGGTCTAAGTGGCTCAGACAAAGTGCTGTGGCCATGCAGGGCTGTGCTGGGAGGCTCATGGCCCAGCTAAGGAGGCACTTGCCACTCAGATATCTCTGTTCCCAGACCTGGAAGCTTGTTTACAGCTTTGCCCTATGTCCTGCACCATGTGGGTGTCACTCAGGAGTGGATCTGTACCTTTCAGTCATGACAAAGCATTGCTGAGCTCGTTTGCCACCTGCCCTCCTTTCTTCTCACCTGAAGGAGTGATCTCAGGGGCTGCTCACTGATTACTTTGACAGGAATGGGATGGAGGGGAGGGACCCTCAGGGAGGATGACTTTCACCACGCTCATGCTCTCACAAGCCTCGTGAGTGCTGCTCCTTGCAGCAGCCACCAGTCCTTGTGACAGCATCATGCACCTGATGTCCCAGGGTGCAGGTGAATTTCAGTCCCCTCTAGGAGGGAACCAGTGTCCCCTGCAACAGGGATGTGATGAGTTTGTCACTTGCAACATCCACATTGCTGCAGAGGAAGCAGAAACCCACAGAGGTGCTACTGAGGTGCACTCCAAACTCATCCACCCACAAAGAAAGATGGGATTCAGGAAGAAAGGAAGCAAAATGAACAGAAAAACCCTGATGAGCACTGGCCAAGCTTCCATCATTTGCCAACACCTCTTTTGTTTCTCCATTGACTAAGGAGCAAAGGTCTAGGTGGTGCATATGGAGTTTGCCCCTGGAGATGGGGGAAGGGAAGGAAATTAAGGTACAAATATATAATTAGCTGCCTAATGCGAGGGACATAAAACGTAGACATTTTTCATTCTGCCCCAGAGGTGACTGAGAATGTAGAATCTCTGGGTGAGAAATCAATGCACAGACTGTCAGGTAAATATATATTGAAATATAAGTGGGGGGTAAGTTAATAGTTCTGTGAGGTCATATAATAAAGTCTATAGTTCTTTCATCAGCACTGTGAACAATGCAGTTACTGTGTTCCTCCCCTGGTGTAATAGCAAAGACGGTTGCTAGACTCTGAAAATAAATTATGCCATGCTTTATTAAATGGTAAACAGCTGTTCCAGCCACAATACAGCACATGCTAATTGAAGAATGCCTTAAGCAGTCCTATAATAAAAAGCTTTTAAGGGTTGGAGAGGAAAAAAACCAGCCAGCACCATGACAGACTTACTATCATGGGTTCCCTTAGTTAAAATTCAACACATGGGTCATTCAAGGTGAGAAGTATATTCTGGGAGAAGATCTACAGTAATGAACATTTAAGAATCATTAGCAGGCTCTTTCATGCCATGATGCTGTAGGCAAAGACAGACGTGCTTAGGTAGGAAGTACAGCCACAAGGTTCACATTGTGTTTCCATGTCTTGTTTTGCTAAGAGATATGTATCCAGGAATACAACAAATGCGCCAGGAGAATTGCACTTTCTGAGGTGGTGATCCCCAGCCCAGAAACCTCACTGCACATGAGAATCACCCTGGAGACCTGGGCAGAGAATGAGAGCTATCACATTAGCTGTAAAGGAGCACAGAGAGAAAAGAGAGAAGACGATACATGGCATGGTGAGCCCCAAAGTGGCAACATTTCCTGAGCAGGAGTGTCACTTGTCCCTTTGCAGAGCTCTAGCCCCTCGTGCCAGCCTGGTTCTGTTGAGATGAGGATGTGTGCCATGCCCAGCAGTTACCAAAGGGGCTACCAGGAATGCCAAGGTACAGTCTTTTTTTTTTTTTTTTTTTACATTCAGATGTCTCTGCTGATCCCTGCAGTACCTTTCTAAGCAGCCTTGTGCAAACATCACCGCTTTGCACCTCAATTTTCCCATCTTTACCTTGCATTAAAAAAACTGGAAGCCTAGTATGCAAAAGTCCCTTAAGAGTCCTGAATGATAGGTACTATGAAAAATATAAATGTATTTATAGCAGCTACTAACTGACATAAGCATTTGCCCAAGAATGACATTCAGATGTATGGCACTCAGACTACCAGACCCTGCTTTCAGGGAAATTGCCCACAGAGCTAAACTAGGTGTGAGGGAGTGCACATGGGTGTAAGAGTGTGTGCAAAATAAAAACAGCAAAAAATGTTTCACAGGAGAGAATAATAAGGAAAAGAGCCAGGTTTTCCCCACTCCACAACACAATAATTCCTCGTTCTGTCTTTGGGTTTTCCCATTTCTAAAAAAACCACTGTAAGATGAGTGCTGCATGGTGAGCGAGATGATTTCTCTTTTCTTTTTTTTTTTTTAATGTTTGCAATAAGGAAAGTGCTTGGAAATGAGGAATAAAGGATATGCGTCAATCCATTAGATGGCATGCAAATATTTCATTCTGCTCATACAAATCATATGATGCGCTTGCAAATTCCTGCAACAAAGCACTGGTTTAATGGAACTGCTCTTCCTATAGAAATGGAAACAGGTAAAGTTTTCCTTCATTGGACTGTGTGAGCATTTCCTTTATAAATAAAAGCTGCAGTATCTAAGGTATTTCCTTTGTTGTGTCACCTTTAGGACTTACTATTTGAAGTATTCCATTGAAATGGCTGCGCTCTGTGCAGTGTTCAGAATTTTAAGCAAAACCTTAAACAGTTACAAATCAAAGCATGGGGGTACTTTGAAGAAGCACATACACTATATACATTGCATTCTGCGTGCATATGCATTGCTGGTATCTATATATCATTGACGTGTTCACAAAAAAATATTACAGCTATGGGGAAAAATATTTCAGGCAAAATATAAACATTAAAAACCCCCCCATAATTTTCAAAACTCAGATTTCAGCATCTTTAGGGCTGGTTCTACATGTATGCTTTCGAAATATGTCAGATCCTAAGAGAAATCACCATGATATTTTTCTGACATTAACCCAGTTGTTTTGACAAATATTGTACTACAATAAGAAGATACATTAATTAAATAATTAGAAATAATGATTTTTTTTCCTCATGTATTTATTAAATATTTTAGGTTTTAAGGTATTGATATTTTACACCTGCATCTGGTTTTATAGCTTGCTCCTCACTCTCTGTGATTTTTGTTCCTCTTCTAAAAAGAATGCTTGAGGAAATTCTGTGCTGTCTCACTCAAATTTATAATTAATGTAGCAGAAAATTATATTTCTAATTAAATAAAACTGAGCATGAATTGAGGCAAATGCTCGAAGCATTATAAACAGTACAAACTTGGGAGAGGAACAAAATCACAAACAATGAGCAGGTAATGTAACTGCATATATTAGAAACATCTCAATTATTACATCCACAAAGGCAGAACCTAAAAAGCTGCATTTCATAAGAAGGTGTCATGTTGACATATATTGCTCATTAAAAAAAGTGCCGTTTGTATATGGGTTACTGTTCTTCATATGCATGAATACTGGTAACACTTTGTAGGAAAGGAAAGCCCTTGAGATTTTGTGTAGTTTGAATATTTAATGTAACAATAGTTTGCTCCCTAATAAAGAAAGGAAAGAAATTTGGGAGACGAGGACATAAATTTGCCTATTTATTACCTTGCGCCGACTGCAGCTGGGTATCGGCACCCCCCGTACACCTCTCCAGATCTGCTGTTAAAATTGGTGACTGCTCAGAGGCTGCTCTTTAACCAAAACCACGGGGACTACAGAGGAGAAACTCCCCCCTCCATCCCCTTTTTAAGCAGAAAATAGCAGGGGGCGTATATAATATTCGTATATTATATATACACGTGTGTATGTGTGTGTGTGTGTGTATTAACCTACTAGTTATCTCTGCTTACACCCCAGCTGTCAGGAGGCTGTCAGCTGTACAGGCGATAAGGTGGGCAGTTTAAAGGAGATACCGGAGCCTTAAGCTTCTTAATGTGCCACGAATCAATCCCATGAAAGAAAACAACTTGAAAAAGGGGGTTATACGTATTTAGGAAATCTCTCGACTCCCCTCGCCTTGGCTGGAGCTGGAGCTGGAGTTTTCTCACCCTGATGACCCCTGAAGTGGCCTGCAGGGACTGTGGGACGAGGCTGTTCCAGGAGGCAGCTCGCTAATTGAGGAGCTGCTCGGGGGGAGAGGGACCCCGCTTTACCGCGTTAAGCGCCCAAACCAAGCATGACCGGATTGACGCGCCCAAATCGCCGTCTGGAGGCCGCTGCACACCAGCAGCAGCAGGGCTTTTCACACCTGATGGGGCCCCTGCTCCATCTCCATCAAGTCCTGTTAGGAAAGGGATGTGTTACGGGGTGGGAGCCCACGCCCCGTGCTGGCGGAATTGCTGCTCCCCAGCTTTCCGAAGCTGACGTGCCCGGGCGGTGGAGGCATGCCTTGCCAGAGGCAGGAGTTGATGGCTCCCATCTCACAGCCCACCTTCATCTCCCCTCCAGAAGATCAGGCAGGCCCTGTCAGTTGGAGGAATTCTTTGTGCTGAACAGGCACGTGCAAAAGTGCTCTGGAAAGGAGGGTGTTTTTTTGGGGGGCTGCTGCCTTTGTTCCAAGACACCCCAAAAAAGGGGGAGTTTTAGCGATACTTTGGACTCCAGCCATCAACTCTCAAGTGCTCCCAGCTGCTCTGCAGGACTGGAAAGGCACAAGCCTTCCTTGGAGAGGAACAGAGAGGGAAGTGGGGGGATTCAGAGTACAAAGGGCTGTCAAATGGTGAACTCTCGGGTTTTCAATCATGGTAGGCTGCCTAACTGTCTTCTACACTCCTGAAAATCCCCCTCATCAGCAGTTTGATCAAGGTGACAGAGACAGTCCGGGATTTAATCCCATCTAGGATTAAAACTCAACAGTTCCTGCCCCACGGTCCTCATCATGCATCTACTTTAAAAGAGAGAAGTTCTTATTTTTCCATACTGTCAGGGGATGCGGCCACAATGTGGTCAAGGTTGTCTCATCAATTTATCTGTTATTTGTGTAGAGCAGGGGCCCCCTGAGCTGCACTGAGGTAAAATTTAAGCTGAGGAGGAAATATAGCAGAATGGGAGTTGTCAGCCCCTGAAATTCAATGGAGACACTCACAGGCAAATGTTTAGGGAGATATTATAAGAGCTCAAGTAAATTTTCCTAACAACATACATTGTTATATGATGATATGAAAGCAGGCTCTATAGGACTATCAAATCCAGACTTTATTTCTCTTCATATACTACTTATTCAGATTTAAAGAAGGACTGCACAAAGTTAGGGCATAGCAAGATAAGATGATTTAGAGAAAAAAAATATTGGAGAGAGACTGCAAGGCATTATATGGAGAGTTTTTCCATATTTACTTTGAAATTTCTTGGGCAACCTGAGCTAGCTTTTGGTTTTTTCAGGAATAGGAAACTAACAGGAAAACCACACCCGCATCAGACCCAACATGTCTACTACTTTACATAAGTCTCTTTTCCCCTGAAACTTAGGGAACCTTCTGTGAGAAATATCTATCTGTGGCTTTAATGTGGATTTTTTTGATAGAAATACTAAGAGAGAATAGCAGAGGAAAAATCTCAAAAGCATCAGCAAAAATCATTACATGAGAGATGGCATCTAGCTGTAGATCACATACGCTGTATATATTGTACTACACGCTGCCTTTCACGTATTCTGAAGTGAGGGGGTCACCAAATTACATCTCAGACATGACAGCAGATAACTGCAGAGATCAGGACGAAATCTTCCTCCACCTGCAATATCCCTAGCCCCAGAAAATCTTGACTAACTCAGCAAAAATTGTCTCACTCTGTTTCACCACCTTCCCTCCCAAACCAGTTCCTCTGCTCCGGTTGCCAGCCACCAGATATGACAGATTAAAACGCTACAGCAAAGCCAGCATTCCTGGGCATCACTCTGGGCAAGGGGAAACAGGGATTTTGCTTGGTTTCTCCTGCTGTTACGGCTCTGAGCCCCTGGAGATGAGCTGATACTGCATCTCATCCCTTTCCTGCCTGTAGCAGCAGCGGGCAGCAGGCGCTGCTGTGAGCACAGCCAGGCTGCAGTGCTGGGGAGTGATGGGAGAGGGAAAGTGTGAATGAAGCAATCCTGCTCCACTTTACCGTGCAGGTAAATGTATCCTGCTCTGGACTCTCTCTGTGATATCCCAGCCCTGCTCTAGGGCTGAGGCAGGCTGCTGAAGTCAAAGAGGTGTGTTATTGCAACAGTTTGAGAGATGGGGGAGAGGCAGATTGAATTGGTTGCAGAATTTCATGTGCTCTGCCCAACACAGCAGCCCCTTGGCCCTCTCTGTTGCACTGTGTCCATGGCCATGCCTCTTCGTGTGTGTTCATCTATCTCTGTGTGTGTTTCTGGAAGGCAATACCTCTGTTGTGGAAGCAGCAGGGGAAGGTTGTTCTTAAAAATGAAAGTGCTGCTCAAAATATGCAAGTGAGCAATGTGGGAGAAGGCACCCTTGGGAGGAGAGACACGGATGGCTCTGGACATTTTTGTGCCCTTCCTCCAAACTTGAGCTCACCCTGAGTTTGTGACTGTATCTCTCTCTCCCTGGGGAAGTACACCCTGCCACAGGTGCAGCAAAGCCCAGTCAGATCTGTCCTGGCACCTGTACCAGCATCTGTTTCTCCATAAATCATCTGAAAAATATTCCACAGACACACATTCTCATGCGTGCCTCTCACCCTTAACCTTAAAGCAGCACTGAAGGAGTATTCTCTATTTTCCTGCACCTTTTGAAGGCCCTTTGTGTTGGTGTAGAGAAGATTTTAGATGCTGTCCAACCAAAAAGGAGCTACTACTGCTCCAAGCCATTGCTGGTGACCTGACTGAAGCGCAGTTAAGCAGAGGATAACATTTTCAGTATCCCTGCTCCAGTACTGTAAATCTCAAGTTCCAAAACACACCCAGTAGAGGAATAGGAAGTAGTGAAGATCACAGACGTGCCTGACTCAGTGTTTTCCATCTTGTTCCTACCAGCAAAATATAGACCATTAGATAAAATGCTAACTTGGACTGCAGATCTTTCCTCCCTACAACTGTTCAGTCCTTTGTTTGTTTCTACTTCATTCTATTCATCTTCCCTCCTTTTTATTGCTATTTGTTTTATTGTTACCTATTCAGGCTTCTTTTGTTTCTGCCTGGTCCATTCCTGTGCATATTTAATCACTCTCACTTAACACATTATACTTTTGTGCAGACCCTGACCCAATTCACCCTTCCATCCAGGTTTAAAGCCTCATCTTTCACTGGAATGCAATTTCCTTCTAGCTCTGGTTACATTTCAGGAATAAAACTTTTTCTAAGTTGCAGTGTGGGGTTTCCAATTCTTCCAGTCTGAGAGTTGCAAATATTTCTGAAGATTTAAAAATATATTTGGCATGGTCACCATAACAAATTTAGGATAGGTTCGACTGATCCATGGTCTGCTCTCCCTTTTGTATCAGCTGTGAAGTTAGGTGGGAAGTTTTTTTAGGGGAATTGGAATTATGTGATCCATAAGGTGTCTTCCAGCTCGAATTATTCTGTGATTTTATGACTCTGTGATTCTTGGTAGCCTAAGAGGTGAGTTTAAAGTCAGTATTAAGGATGATGAATGATGACAGATGAAGCAATAGGGGAATCTTTCCCTTTCTATAACCAGCTGCTGGTTGTAAGAGCTGTAAGGAAGGGGATTAGGACAGGCCCCTTTAGAAAGGAGCTTGCCTAAATTTTATTTCTTAATGCAGTGAGAATGGTTATAAGGGATATTCCTGTTCATAATTTGCTGTTGTAACTGGCTATTCTGCTGGACCCACTGAGGCAGTACACAACCAACTAGACAAGGCTCAAGCTGCAGCAGTTCTCAGCCCTGCACAGCCCAGTAATTCCTGATTTCTTGAATAAAAAAAATGCCCTATAAGTTGACACTAGGAGTGTTGGAGTCTAACTGGGATTTTGAGAAACAGACAGACAAAATTCTCAGAGGTTTCTCATGTCCAAATTATTTGGAACTCTAGCCTCGAGCTCTTCATTTTGATGTGGTTCATTTTAGCATAAGAGGGCAACTTGAGATGATTTTAATTTAAAAAAAGAAGAAAATTATCCTCTTTACAGACATACACATAGAGAGGAAAATAATAAGGCCAAAACCCTTCATGCTACATTTTAATTGAAGCTGGAGAAGTATTAATCAGAGGGCAGGGGGCCCTTTCAGAACAATCAGTTACACATCAGATATGAAGCACACCCAAGGCCAGCTCTGTGTGGCAGGACAGAGGGTGAGCCTTGCAAACCAGCACTGTGGCAGTAACCCACAAAAGCCTGGTCTGCCCTGCTAGACCCAGCATTTCCCTCCCAAAGCACAGCTTAATGCAGCCACTGCTCAGCAGGGGTTTTGTCACCTGCTGCCCCATACAAGCAAAATGCTGCTTTCCCCTCTAACTCTTCCAAAAAGTTCTGTGAAGGGATTTCTCCGCTGTTCATTTCCAAGTATTAAACTGATCTGAAAATATTGATGGGTTATTCATGCAGATCATGGCCACAGATTCTGCCATGTGTTCCTTATGTACTTGCTAGCAAACCCATAGGGGTAAGAGGTGCTATTTCTAACTGAGCTAACCAAAACCCTGCTAGTCTAAAAACTTTACAAACTCTCTCTGTACAAATTTTCCACTCACACTAGATGGTTTCATTGTACTGATACAGTATATTCCTATTAGGAGTATTTTGCCAATATTGAATGCCAATATTTCTAGAAGGACAAGTTTTCACAGTGTTGAATATTCCTTAGTTCTATAAAGAAAAAGATTGCAGACTTCAGAGGGATGAATCACATCCACACCAATTTCCTGGATTGGACCATGTGTTACCACACTGTAAGAGTCTGTCTGGGAAAAAAAACCCCAAACTTGTGTGCAAATGGAACAAATGTCTACTACCAGGGAGAAGGGTTTTATCCTAATGAAAAAGCCTGCTTGTTAACTAGGCTTTGCTTAGCATTTTTATTTTTATTTAGAGTGTTCCCACAGGCCTATTAAATTCCCCTACTCTTAAAACTAATTAAAGGGTATTTTAATTATCCAAGATATCTCAATTCATAGATTATAAAATGTAGAAAGAAAAACAACAGCCCATAGTCTGGAGCAATAATGTGCAGCATATTGCAGTTAGAGCTATTTCCCCTGCATCACTGCTCTATAATTCCATACTCTTCCATATTTTCTATTTATTTCCAAAACAAATGGTTCTTTTCAGCTTATTTTGATTCCACACTCTTTTCCAACAAAAAGGGGTTTTTGTGCCATCAAATAGTATTTTGGAGGTTTTTTTACATAATCACAGCATCTCTGAGCAGACCTGAAATTCCAGAATCAGTGAATACTTCAGAAAGCACAGGACAGAAATTCACGTTTGCACCTGTGTTTGTTTCAATGGTGTAAACGGCTGGTTTATAATCACTGAATATTTGCAAACAGCTCGACTAAAATGCTTCCTGGCACAGACGTTAGCTGAAATTAAATGTGGCACACTATCCTTGGAATGATGGCTTTTTTCTACCAATAACAGAGGCCACACTTGGAAAACTATAGGCACCACTATCAGATCATCTCACTTAAAAAAAAAAAAAAAAAGGACAAAATTCTATGTTCAAAAGAATTCAGTTGAAAATTTAATGATCTCACATTAAATCAATTAATTGTAGGCAGAAAAAGGAACCGCAACAGTTCCGAGTTTTCTGTCAAATCCATAATTTACCACAAAAAAGAAAAGCAGGAAGGAGAATCACAGCTCAAATCTATGACTGTTGAACTTATTGTGTTAAGAGAAGCTGATCTAACAGCTGAAAAACAGGAAAAAATCCCAAACAGTTTTATTTCCATGGTCCTTCAGCATCTACACCACTGTTCTGTTTCAGTAAGAGCAGGTAAAGTTAAGCAAAACTCACTCCTTGTGCCCAACATCTACCCCTGAACTAATGCTTTTGGGCAGGCTTAGGAAGAGGAGGAAAGCCAGCTTCCAGGACAGATGGGGTAATGGTATCAACTTTCAATTCCTCACTTGGAGTGCCAAACAAACAGACACAAATCGTTCTGTGGGCCCGAACTTTGGTAACCAGGAGCCTTGTACAGGGTTCCTGCACTAAAGGGGCTCCATGGAACCATTTCCACAGCCACAGCTCTGATGGAAAAACACACACCAGCCTCAGCAGCAGCCCCTCCACATGCATAATAGCTGATGTACGAAACAGATTCACAGCAAGAGCTCTCTGCTTTATGAGGGAAGAAGCTCTGTGTTGCTGTATCATATCACTGCATCACAAGCATTTCTGCAAAAAGTTGTATAAATTTTTAAACAAGCAAATACTCTCATTGTGCTCAGTAGGTCCACTTTTATATTAAGAAGATTTGCAGGACTGGCACCAAATGGGCAATAGTCATTATCCTCTTTCTCTCTCTTTTTTTTGTGTTTACACACATGCATGTAGAATCATAGAATTACAGAATCACAGAAGTTTGGGTTGGAAAGGGCATTAAAGATCATCTAGTTCCAACCCCCTGCCATGCACAGGGACACAGAAGAGTGTGTCCATGTTACAGTAAATAGAAAATGTAAAAATACATCTAAAAGAGGGGGATTTCATTTTCGTTTTTGTAAATGCACAACAGATTTATCATCTGCTGCTAGTTCTGCTCTTCTAACAGTGGGTCCTCTCTAGTGACTTGTCTGGCATGACAAAATCTTCAAACTGAACCAGCCATGCAGCTTTTTGCAATTCCTGCACTACTTCAGACGCATTCCCTTCCTCTGTCCCTTGCAGAGACATGATGAGAGTCCCTCATAGCTCTCAGCAAAAGCACCATTGCTGTTGAAATCAATTCAAAATTGCAATTTGAAGTCAAGGCACCAGACAAACATAGGTGAAATGAGTAAAACTAGGGAAAGCATAAGAAAGTGATGAGTAATAAGGAGTTGTTCTGGTGGGGGTGGTAAGCACTGTCCACAGTCTGAGCACTGACACTTGAACCACACATAAATTGCAAGGGGGTTTCTACAGCTGTTTTACATGGTGGGGTTTTACCAACCTCTGTGGTTTCACCCTCCCAACAGCTTCTTTGGCTCTGGAAATTAAAGATATTGAAATATGTCCGGAATATATGTTCACCTGTTCTCAGCTGCTGCTTCCAAGTGCATGTGCAACTCTACAGTGAATCCATTTATAATCTTTTTTACCTCTCAGTATTTTTTTGGGGTCGTTTCCCAACACTCACTGGTGACCTTTCCCCATGGTGCAGTGGTTCAACAGCTGGCCAGATGTGAGACTGCTAGAAAGGTTAATTGCTCTTTCTTTGAGGTTTTATCCAAAACCACTGGTGTCTTTTGTTTATACTTGAACAACTATTTCACCTGCAGTGATCACTACTAAAAAAGGAAGCTCTCCATAAAGAAATTATTCAGCAAAAATATCTGTATATTTACTTGAAATAAAAGGTTTTTTAAAAAATACAAAAATTCTGTTTGCACAGTGTGTGAGACAAAAGTAAAAAACCCAAACCTTACAGTTAAAAATTATATTGAAATATTGAGTAATTTTAATGCAGACTGGAACACCCACACATTGCAGAATTGAGAGTCTGCAAGCAAAATTGACTACAAAACCAAAATTGTTTTTGTTGCCTTTTATTGCCCTAATCTCTGAGAAATGTAAAAAGCAAACAAAGTGAAAAAAGTATGAACAGAAATTTCAGACCTATGTTTGTAATAAACGAATCATTTGCAACACAAATATTTCTTTAGAGCATGCAGTAGAACTTAAATTTGGCACCACCTCTTTTGAACTCTGTTTAATTAATTTGTAAAATAAGTATATTTCTTCAACAATAATCTATTACCTTGAAGGTTTAACAACTATTTAGGCCTTGATACCACAAAAATACGAGTGATGGCATCACTTAATATAATTTTATATGCAGAACCACCTCCAGGCTGAGAGTTCAGAAATTCAGAAACCTTCAAAAGACAACTTCTAGATGTGCTTTAAAAGGAACATCCAGGCTTGCAATATTTTTATGGCAGGAGGGTTAACAATTAATTCATACATTCATTCATATAGTGTTATATTTTTGGCAATCTTCAGGAATATAACTATATTATTAGAGAATTATTTCTAGAGGTGTGTTTGTTTGCTTGTTTTTTGTACAGAGGTGAATATATTAGTCTTACTATCAGCATGGTAAAATCTGCTTTTAGTGGCTGAAATAAGGCTATTAAAAGGGGAAAGGGAATAAGTGAGGCACAACAACAAAAAAATCAAACCTCTTATTATATTGATGAAGGAAATAATCTTTCCTGCATTGTTATGTTCATTTATTTTTTGTGTTTTTCTTGTACTTGATGACCAAACATAATTAATGAAAAATGCAGTTTGTTCCTGGGTGATATCAGAGAATTTCCCACATTTTTCCATTTAAAATAAAAAGCATCTGAATAAATGTTCACTTTTTAAAAATAATCTACATGTTCTATTGCTCTTTTGCTTAAACCTTTCAATTTCTCTCATCTCTCGGGAAGATTTTAGTTTGATGAACACAAAAACAGTGTGATATTCTGTGGAAAAAAAAAAAAAAAAAGAGCAATCTCCCCCACCCCATCTCCTATTGCAAGTGTAAAAACAAGAGGGGATTTCCCAAAAAATCTCAGATTAAGGAGCTTGCCCCAGGGTGTGCTGTCTGTTAAATGTGAGAGCTGTGTCCACTCATTCCAAACTCCACGTTTCTATGGTCGGGATAAACAATCTGGTGGGTACCCCCTGCCTTTCCTGCAGCATCCATGCACTCCAACATCACCATGCATAACCCAAAATCAAACCTGTTGGGGAGTTTCCAAGCTCAGATACTCTCATTTTACACTTTGCTGGACCTATCAGATACAGACATTACTCTGTTTATCTTCTGCACAAGCGTTGTCCAGTCAGTGTTTGAGAAGTTAAAACTTCTTCACCAATGTGTGATTTTGCCAAATAATTGCAGAAGTCAGATAAAACCCAAAAGGGCTTGTTGGTACCCCACAGACTGTTACACATCATGAACTAGCAAGCAGGAATGTGCAAGGAAGAACTGGGAAGGGGCAAATAAATTCTAGACCCAAATTAGTGACCAATGAGTTGACCTCTGTTAACTTGAAGCCAACATCTGATGATTTTTAACTGCATGAGGTTGGCCACAACATGGAATTTGCTCACAGTGAACTGGTAATCTGGATATGCTTCTAGAACCAAAGACAAATTTGGAGGAATGCACAAACTGATTCAAATCAACCAGGACTCACTATTGGTTTTATGAAAAGTGTTGGGCGTGCCTTGCATCCAAAAGCAACAATTGGTTATGTAGCACTGTGGTGCTACAGTGCTCCGCAGCAGAACTGTTTAAAAACCTGAAGCATTCCTGAACTGTTTCACTTAAACATTTCTGCAATAAAATCTCATTGAACTGTTGCTTTTATTAATTTTCTACACACTGGAGACCAAGCGAATGCAAGTTGATTTTTTTTTCTTTTCTCTCTTCTTCTTTTTTTTTTTTTTCTTGACTATACCTACTACTAGCAAATAAACTATCCCTCTTTTCTTAATAAAACCATGGCCTTGAGTTTTGGCCCCTTAATAGTAGCCTACATGGTCGACTACCCTTGGTGTTAAATTTTCTTAAATTGTATTTCTGTCAGTATATCATTTTTTTAAGCAATGGACCCTATAATAGCAAGCTCTGTTCTGTCAGGAGTACATTTTAACAGCGTGACACAAGTATTTTTCACTACAGGAGACAAACAATGATATGTATTACATGCAGTAAACATTGCCTTTGGTACATAGGGTTCTCTTAGCATTCATCTGTCTAAAATTTCATTGTGTCCTGCACAGGGAAAAAAAAAACAAAAAACAAAAAACAAAAACCTGCCTCTCATTATCTATTGCCGAGGGCTGTAGGTTTGTAAAGTGCCAACAATGCATTGTCACATTTCTCACAAAACAAGGGCTTGATTGAATATTACAAGAGCAGTAGAGACCCAGCAAGGTGGATTAAGGGGTATTTTAATAGTGAAAAAAAAAAAACAAACCTTTCACTGAGCTGCTCTAACTAACAGTATTGTAATCAATTTTCTTTTTTTATCCCTTTAAAACAGGCCCCCTTACCCCAAAACAAGCAGGGACTAGAGTTTCAAAAAATAAAGACATTTTGCATTTAATAGCATCCTGGCAAGAGGAGAGGAAAAATGGCAATTTTTCTGTGTGAAATGCACCCAACCCTGTGATTTTACAGAACAAGTACTGCGATAGCAGTAGTTCCCAAATTCACAGTGAATCTACGTAGGGGCTGCAGTTCAATAATTAATCAGATTGTTATACTCCCAGTGACTTGGCAAAACAAGTTTTCCAGTGCTCATGCACATGAAGTGCCCTTTAGGTACAAGGGGCCACCCCTGAGAATCTTTTCTCTGGCATCTTTGTCACACTTTGGGTGGCTGTACGCGACCTCACGTGAGCCCACCTGAAGCAGGGTCAACCCCTCTTTTTGTACATGAGGTAGACTGAGAGTGGATTTATAAACAGATCAACACTGCACAATTCTTCTCCAATTCCAAAAACCAGCAGGACTGTGGAGCACTTTGAGAAGCCTCATTGGCTTTGCTGAACTCAGACATGACATTTCCTGCAGCACCTTAAACTGCAGGCATCATAATCAGGCCATGTGCAGAGGATTATTCAGGAGAATAAAATCAATCAAAGTATACAAAATTACTCCGATGAAAAACCAATGCATTATTCACTTGTTAATTGATCCTTAAAAGAAATATGAATTTCCCCCTCCCTTTGGAGGTAGAATCATCATCATGGGCAGAAAAAGAAAACGAGCAGGATTGACTTAATTTTATAGAGAGTCTGGGTAAATTCACTCTGCCACAAAACCATTTTATGTTGTAGGCAAATCACTCCCAAGCTCTCAGCTGTCTCTATTTTAATAACCAGAACAGGACATTTTCTCAGCTCTAAGAGAACAGACACCTTGGGCAGAAATCCTGCAGTCCCAGGTTCAAATGTGTGGCAGAACTTCCTCCCTCAAAATCAGGAAAGGCTTTTAGTGCCAGGGAATTATTGGAAAGGGATTATCACCAGGAAGCTAAAAACATCTTGGTAAGATCTTCTGGGCCCAAAGCAGAGAGGTCTGCAGCACATGCTAAAGCAGCAGTCTATATACAGAGGATAAGGTTAAAACAGAATGTGGAGCTGGGGAGGGAGAGAGGAAAAAGGGAAAGCAAATGTCTTTTTAAAAGGTGACAAGACTCCTTAAAAGGCTGTTATGGAAATTACCAGGGATTTCTTCTTCCTCAGAATATTTTAAATTAAAGTGCTGGCATACAAAACGTCCAGTGGATCGATCAAGGAGAGGCAGATACACAACTCTTTATCCCAGGCACATAGTTCATTTTGCATCTGATAACTGTTGGCTGTTGTCAGGGCTGTTTAATGGGTGGGTGGGGGGGGTTAAAGGAAGAGAAATTTACAGCTGTTTCACAGAGACAGAGAAGAGATCATTTGCTCTACATAGCCTTCAAAAAGAAATATAGAGAGTAGCTGGCATTGGTAAACGCTGAGTTTCCTTGCCAAAGCCTGTAGCCTTATGAGATTCTCTGTGCATCTTCTCAGCCGAGCTGAAGGAGGTTTGGCTGGAACAGAATTGCTTCTCACCAGCAACATCTGCTACAAGATCTGGAGATCTCTGTCATAACAAAGCCTGTTTTCAGATTCCTGCCCTCCTGTAGGTGCTGAGTGCCAGATGAAGGGGCTGGAACAGGATAAATGGACTCTGCAGGCCCTACATCCAACTGAGGGGGAATTGCCATAAGAATGGGGGAACACAACCATAAACTCCCATCCAAGGGCCCTTCTGACAAACCCTGCTTTGGCAGAACCGAAGGACGCTTCACAGCAGATGTTCTGGACAGACTTGTCAGCATTATGCTGAGTTCCTTTGGCAGTGCAGGTCTGTTAAGTGTACAAAAATAACTCCAAGGATCCTAGGTTTAAATTTTGGCACTGGGTGCAAAATTCCCAAGTTTTTGTTAAGGAAAAACTGAGCTGGAACCAAAGCCCATTTGAGGCAGCCCCAATGACCCGACAGGGATGGGTTCCCGTGTGGTTCCTCACACCCCCCACACTCACACTGGTTCCCCACAGCAGAGTCTTGGGTGTCTGGGGATCCATGAAGCAATTTATCCATGGCACAGTAACACAGGAGGGACCCCTAACTAAAGAAACCCTGGGCTTTTGTCCCCTCATGTGCAAGCTCAAGATCCTCTGGTGTCTTCCTGCTGAGCCATGGGCTCTTGCCTTTCTCTGAGTGTCCACAGGTCACCTTTTATGCCAGGCAGAGCTACCTGCACTGGCTGTGCTCCTGCACACATTTAACTCTTTCCTAACTAGCATGTCTGGGCTGTGGTAGGAGCTGTCTGATGAGGTTCCCACCAGCACTTCCCTCACCCTGACAGAAAGAAATTGTAAAACTGGAAAACCTTGCCTGGAGATGAGGGGAAAGGGCATGGAGCAGAATGGTACTGGGCTACAGGAGGCCATCAGAAAAGAAAGTGTACCAGGGAGGCTGAGAGAGAATTGTATGTGTTTCCACATCAGCCAGCATTGCTTAGAGAGCTACAGCCCAGAGCCTTCACTGCTTTGCCCATCCAGCCATTATGTGTCAGATCTGCAGCCTGACCTCTCCCAGTTTCTCACAGCATGGAGGGAAGGGGTTTCAGCTGCCCTGCTCTCTGCATTAAAAATAATAATAAAAAAAAAGAAGTAATTGTTTGACCCATTTCCACTCCTTCATTTCTAAAGAATACAATGTTGAGGCAGGCATCAGTGACAACTGTGTCTTTAACACAGCTGATCTATAAGGACTGCCAGGTAATTAGGTTGCTTGATTTCTTGAGACTACAGAAAGAGCCATGAAGCCCATGGTGGGCACACGTGCCGTAATTGCTGTGTAACAAGATGCTCACCCATCTGTCCAGAGTCCTGTGTATGCATTCACTCCAGCTCCACTGACAGACACAGAAGGCCAACCTGACTTCAGCATTCACAAGTGACATTGCTAGAAGAGGTTTGCCCCCACCTGATTTTTACTATAGCAATTAAATATTCATGCATTTGCTACAGAGCTTCTAAAGCAGATGAGAAATACTCGTAAAACTAGATTTTAAATCACCTCACCTTTAGCATTTCATCCCAGACACTTTGCAATGGCTGGAGAAGGTGTTGACTACTCCTAAATAAATGCATGTGGGTGTAAAAACAAACTTCACATGCTGCTCACAGTGCAACAGCCTAATGTAAAACAAAGTCCTTGGCTAGTGCTACCGTGAGACTTTCATGTGCAGACCAAAGGAAAAGCTGGGGACCTGCTCACCTCCTGTATGCATCAAGCTCATAGTAGTGGGAGAACAAGCAAAGAGGGGAAGATAAATTCCTTTAGGAATTAGGAAATTCTAATTTCTAAATTTAGGAATTTAGAAATTCCTCCCCTCTCCTTCCAGGGGAAGACCGGATTTTGTCATAGTCATTACTGTGTGTCCTTCACCATCCTCAGACACAACTCATTTTCTTGTACCACCCCACCACAAATTCTGGGTGAAGCCTTAAAAAAGCTCTAACATCCATTGTTAGAACTCACAAACTAGAAATTCTGTGCTCTGGTGCAAGCAGAGACTTGGCTTGTGGGACTTTTTGGAATCACTGCAGCAAGTCGTGAATGATGTATGAAATGAAAAATCTCTGCTCACTGCACACAATTCAGATAGTAAAATCTCCCTGGAGCATTAAAAAAAAAGCACTTGAACGTGTCATTTTATTTTTGTCCTGTGCCCAGAAGACTCCCTCATCTCTCCCCAAGAACATGCAGATACCTCAGCTATCACCAGAGAATGAGAAAGCGCTCTTGGAGCTAAAGGAGATGGGTTCAGTTTACACAGTGTTTCCAGGAAAAGACCCAGTGACCTGGAGCAAACCAGACAGAATTATATTGGACTCAGGCCTTTCTCCAAACACAGGTTTTCGGTCATTTTTTAAAGTAATATCTAATCTCATCAGCCTGACTCTGTAACTTGATTGACCTTTGGAGATTGCATTAAGGAAGCAACAACAGCATGCTCAATGCAGTTAGAACCACGAGGAGAAACATTTGATATAAATATCATGTGTGTGACCAGATATCACTTATGTTGGGACAAATACAGAGACATGATTTGAATTCAGGCCTTTATTCTTTCTCACCCCTTTACTGGAACTTTTTTCCATGACTGCATTTTGGTGGTGACCTTTTAAATCTGGCAGAGCCAAACATCTGCTGCCATAATTTAGCCACCTTTTGACTTGCTGCATGTGGTGCTGGTGCAATAGGATAGGAACTTTTTCTTGTGGTTTTTAAATTGTGTGGTGGTTTGGTTTGGTTTTTTTTTTTCTTTTTGGGGGAGGTGGAAGCTGTGGCAGCAGCAATGCAGAACACAGAGGAGTGTTGGATTGCTCTCAACAGGGATTTCTCTCTTACCAAAACTCCTGCATGCAGCTGACAGCCTCTGTTCACACACACACACACACAGAGTCCCCCCTCATCCCTTTATCCACATCCAAAATGACAGAAGATCTCCAGAATTAATCTTGCAGCAAAACCACTCAGTTTGGAGCACACAAACTGTCACTCTTTCCCAATCACTAAAAAGTGGGGAGTTGCCCAATTTGCTGGTGTTCATTTTCAGCAGGGGGAGGATGGAAAAGTGACAGCAAGTCTACAAATCTACGGAAGAGTGATCTGTCCAGATGCAGATGTCTTGATGGCTGCATTTAGTTGGAGGAACAGAAAGCAGGGGTCCCATCTAAAGACAACTGATGTTGTCTTCTCTTGACAAGTTTTCTTTAAATTTGCAATTTAATAATTTTTCCTCCCAAATTTCAGCGATGAGGAAGGACGGTCACCTGCACGGGCATGATGCATCTGTCATCTTTTCAGCATGCTGAAATTTTGGGGAAAGCAGGCAAAGGGGAGCAGCTGTTAACCCTTTCACTTCTCTTGCTTCTTCATATGAACACCAGAGCTGTACCTAGTACTCCCTCTTGTACACAGCAGAAGGAAGAGGGGACTGGTGGGATCATCAGACCCCTGCCCCTGAGAGAATTTCACATTGTGTATCCTCTACCCATCAGCAGTTCTGCATTCACCAAGCAGCACTGCAGTGAGGATGAGTTAACAAATTAGATTTTTTTGAATTTTTTTTTGTTGAAGCAAACTGAGAAGGAGACAGCAAAACCACTGGTGATATCTGCTGTGTTCCTCCTATCAGGAAGATTCCATCTCTGGGTGTCAGCACCCAGTCTGGACAGCAAAGCACTGCTGGCAGCTCCTGTAGCACAGGGGCTATGGAAGGGTGCTCTTCAGTGCCTTTCCTCAGCAAACACATCAGGTCTGGGCTAGGTTTGGTTTCACAAGAGGTCAGCCAGAGCTTAAGGAGCCAAAGAATCAGGGTTTAAAAGCATGGATAAAACAGTTCTTCAAAATTTGGGGTGAGAGGGTTAGTTTATGACTGTCTTTGCAGAAATAGTGGTTTCCGGGCTTACAGTGACAAAAATCACATCTCTCCACTCAGGCAAGATTTTTTTCTGGGAAACTTAACATTCTTGCAATCACTGTCTAAATCTGTTTCCTTCTCATTCCAGGTTTTTTGCTTCCTTTTTTTCTTTTTTTGGGAGAGGGGAAGACGGGGAATGGATAAGAAATACTTGTCCCCATACCAGCTTTTTGATACTCTGCTAAAAGCAACAGTATACTTGTTATATAATATCGATGGTATTGCACAAATAAGTATATAAGCCAAACAGGAGGCACGTGGGAGTTGGTGGTAAGAACTAACTTTTTCAAAAAGCACACCTTAAAACCAGAAGGATGAGGAGAAAGAGCTGGATCTGAGAAGAAAAAGATTTATGGTGGTTGAACCAGACAGAATAATAAAGTTGTTGTGTGTCTGCTAAAATAGCATTACACATATATTTATGCAAGCATATATATAAAATAGATAAAAAATTACTTTTTCAACAGGTTGTGAAGAAAACTGTTTATCTGCCACCATAGTGAGATAACGTGATTAATGACAAGATTACTCAGGATGGTTAGTTCCAGAGTTATTTGTTCAGACACAGTACATACCCATCAAGACCGATAATCTGGCAAATTGCAGTAAATTTTGCAAACAGGTACTGGCTTTTACTCAGAGTAAACCTCAGGGATCTTGTAGCAGAGGAGGTATATTTGTACAAGGAGGGAAAAGAAGTGGATGAAAGCAAGCACCTGCTCACCACAGCAGGGAGAGGCTGTGCCCCTTGTGCTCACCTTCCAAATATCCCATGGCCAAATTGCTGAATTACTTGCACTGGGTGCTGCCACCTACCATACATATTTCAGGGGTGCTCTTACAAAACACACTTGTGTGTTTTACCTGTAATTATCAGGTGAGAGCCTACGAGGCATAGGGAGAATAAAGGAAGATGCTGTTGTGGCGACTACAGGAAAATTCTGGGGCTGTGCTGCACCTGGGGACAGAGAATAATTGGGACCCTGCCTGGGACCCAATAATGAAAGGCCTCAGAAGAGCACAGAATACACTCAGCGTTGGATGTGTGCTCGTGGAGCAGCCCGTGCTCTTTGTTTTGCTCTCTGACTCCCTTCCCAGCAATTCACTCCGCATTATGACTGAATTAGGTAAGGAGGTGCTGGGGGAAGCGCTCTTGGCTAACTTCACAGTGCAGCCAGGCTCATTAAAACCAGCACATTTGCTGCAGCGTGTGCAGCAGTTCCTCTAGGTTTTAGGACTGTTTTAGTAAGTGAAGTTCCAAGCAGAAAGAATACATTTTAATTTACTTTTTAGTGGCCCTGTTATAAGTATTCGATGTCACACTGGATTTTAATATTTTTTATTAGTGTGTGGAGCATTAAAAAGCATGAATGCAGTATCTTAATAAAAATGAGCGTGTTTTTCTAGAAGCCTAAAGCTGCTAAGTACACAGCACATGTTCATTAGTGCAATTTTGCAGCATGAAGAGAAAGTGAATCAAGAACCCAAGGTTCACAAGCATCAACACAAAACCTCAGGGCTTTTTGGTAAAGTTTTGTCTCACCTCCTACTGCTGTTTCCCAGGAAAGCTGTGCAGAGCAGAGCTCATGAGCTGCTGGTGAGTTGCAGAGCCAAGCCTAGGCTTGGACCATTAAATCATCCCCCAGCAGTTTGATTTGGGGCAGTGGTGGGTAGGATTAGCATACAAATAACCATCCTTCCTGTCAGACACAAACAGGGCAAGGTTGTCACAGGTGTCAAAACTTTGATTGACACCCCAGACATAGCAACAAAGTGCCTGGCCAGGATGAGAGCCCTGGGTTTGAGCTTTTCCTGGACCAGGGAGGTTTGTCGACAGCACGCAAAGAACAAGGACGCAGCAATTCAAGATGGGTTTGCAAGCAAATCCATTCTAATTTTAAACATTTGGCTCCACTAAGGCATGTCTCTAAATTAATAGGCCCTATACCTTTCAATAGGATTATTCAGGCTACACCAAGTCAAGCATGTAGTGCACGTTTGTAGGATTAGATTTAATGTTATTTTGGTATAGAGCATTCTTAAATGTATCAGATTACAGATTAAGTAAGGAAGCCAGCAAAAAGTAGTGCAGAGCAGCTTGTTATTGCAACTGCCCTCCTCCTTCTTAACACTCTGTATAAGGCAAACAGACATACTAGGCTTATAAAGACTTCTTTGAAAAGGTTATTTTGTAAATCCAAACATCAGACCATAGAAAATTCTGAATTTCGTGTAAAATTGTTTAACACAAATTAGAAAGGGAGAAATGAAGTCTGTTCTTTATGGGAAAATGAGTTTTTAATTTTTCTATTGTCTTAAATTCTTGATTTTTATCACAAATTTTGAGAAAAAGTAGTAGCTCTGAACTGAGCTCACTCCTGACTTCAAAAAAAAACCCCAAGATTTTGGTAGAAAAAAACATAATGGCAAAAGAAAAGAAAATAGTTCACAATGATCGCAATTTCCATTCCTAATCTGAAACCTGTAACTCATTTGAGCTATCCCTACCTAGAAATCCTTCCTTAAAATGTATCTAAAAGACAACACCAAGTTCAATGATTGTTATTACTTGAATTATTGCTAGAATTTGATAAAGAATAATAAATTCTGTTTCTTAGAGTGAACATATTTACATCAGTTGGGTAATTATTAGAACTATTTGCATCAACTGTAATATATATTTCTCTTTAAAGCATCTTCAAAGAAATAATATTATAAAAGAGATTATTTATTAAAATAAATTATAAAATAACATTTATTTTATTCCATGGTGGATCAGTAATGCTGTTCAATGCAGGCTTACAATATGATAAACACTACCCACTAAGCCAAAACCTGAGAGACTGAGTACACTGATATTTATGGCTTGGACACTTATCACAAACTAAAATCAGGTTGGGTTCTCAAGACTTTTGAACATTAAATCAATATATATATAAGAATATCAAGAGAGATGTGATTATTTCTTTACATTAAGTTTGAGCTTTGTTGAAAACAAAGGTGTGATAGCAGGAACGCAAGAGTGCATTTGCTGCCTGGTGTAGGATAATGTTTCCTTAATTAGGCCGATACTTCAATTACAGTATTTTCAAATGTACAATTTGACATTCTCACTCTCACCACCCCACTCCGAAATTCTAAAAAAGATACAATAAAATCCACAATGTTCTCTGCTCTTACCTCCCACCCCCAAAATATTTTATCTTTGCGTGTTGCGCAATTATCACTTTCATCTGCTATGTGCCGACATGAGATACGATCGATTTTGCAAATGAAAAGACAAAAAGTTTAAATTCCACCATTACATAACTCCACTCAAGACCTGCAGGGGAATGTCCCACGGAACATCACTCCAGAGACACTCTGCTCTTTATAAAATTGGTGATTTTCTGCCCGTGAAAAGTTTCCCTGTGCTGTGTTTTGCTATGAAATAGATCAGCAAGGTTCACTCAGATCCCAAAGGATTGAGTAAATAGTTGGGATCACTGTGCTCTTTGAAAAAAGGTGCCAAATATTCTCCAGCTGCTGGTAGCCACAGTTCTGATGTCAGATGGGGTGAGGGACTGGGTCTTGGATTCCTTATACTGGCACTCCACCACAGCATTTTAAGTGATGGATTATTTAACAATTTAACATCTAAATTAAGTCTGCAACTGACCATGCCAGTTGCCACGGGGCTGTCAAAATGCTCGACTATCAGCATTCATTTAAACTCAGTCTTAACTGATTTAGAGAAGATGAGACCATGATCATCTTGCCAGCACCTGTAGAAGGTGGGAAGTAGGATTCCCCCATGATTTCTACATGTATACATACAAACAGATATGCAGAGATTTATGTGCGGTTTGAAAGATTTATACATAATTTGATAGATTCATACATACAGCTAAAAAACATGCATGTTTCTAGAGATAACTTGGGCATCCTTTTTACTCTTTTAAATGAAGGATCTACTGATCTCCACAGCCATTTTTAAATGTCCCAATGAGATGCAGCGAGAGCCAGGTGTTGAAAGGCCAATTGATTCAGGATAGGCAAGAAGCAGCTTCAGGAAGATGTAAACTAACAGCACCAGAATTACATTACAGGGAAGGAGGTGTAGAACATGCAAAGCTTTTTGAGAATTTAGACTCATTGCTTCAGATACTTGCATCTGAGAAGCTTCAAAAATTCCAGAATATTTTGACCAAAAATCTCCCAAATGCATAACTATTACTTGGATTTATTAAAAGGGCATCTATTAGCATGCTGAGGAATCTATTGGTAATTTAGCCATCAAAATAATAATGAATTTAATAAGGTATTCCCAAAATAGGGATTTTTAAGGACTGTGATATTTAAAACCAGTTTCATTTGGAAACCATAAGTTGCTTACTGTGTATTTTGGTTTCCAAATCCATCATAAATATATTTAACTTCAGTGAAAAATTAAAAGAGAGGGCAAATTTCTAAAGTCAGGAGGGCTAAAGAAACATGTAATAACGTTAACTCATTTTGATTTTTACATGTTATTCAAATATTCACATCCAGAAGGAATGCTATATCTTTTCTGGAAGACTTGAAAAACACAGTAAATAGCAAGTAACAAAATTCAGTAATAAACCTTTTCTTTTAATTACATGGTAGAGACTTTAGAGATACAGTTTTCAGTGTAAAATATCCCCCCAAAATTAATTAAAATTTCAAACACACAAAAAAGAAATAGAAATGTGTAATTTTTAAAGGAACAGATATGTAGCAGAAATCAAGGCATCTCTGTGTTAGGCTGTTAGAACTAAATATAATTCCACTACATTGTGCACGGATGCTTTGTTTCGCATAAGCTTCTGGTCAAAAATTTAGAAATTTTCCAATTAAACCTTGGATATCAAATCCTGTGTCACAATATTTATTCCTGAAATCATAACTTTATTATGGATATAATTTTAAAGATATTTCATAAGAAGTACTGGTCACAAAGTCACTTCTGAGGAAAAAAAAATCAGGGAGGATGAAAACAAGAAATTCACATTTCTCTTAAAACAGGTTACGGGAAATGCTAAGCAGAACTACAGAATTGTTGTTCTTTTGCCAGGAACGTTATCCCATCCTCTGGCACTGCAGAATTACTTCGGCTTCCCCAAAATCACTGCTTTTATTAAGCTTTACTGAGCTGCTCTGTATGGGCAAAAACCTTTGTAGTAAAATAATTTTCCATCAGAATACACGGCACTGTAGTGCTGTAATGAAGAGCTGTAGGACAGGCTTTAAGAGGCACAGTACTTTCATCTGAAAAGTCTCCTGAAATTCTTTGAACGTTTCCAGGGGATTAATGAGGTATTTTGACAACACAGGAGAAGCGTCTGGTTTTCAAGAAGCCTTATAAGAGGGAAGATTCACATTCTTGAAAATTAAACTGTGTATTTTAAGCCACTAAAAATAACACAATTATTAAAAAATTTGGCAGCTCTGAAGAAAAAAAAAAAATACCAGCAGATATGGGGAAACACATGGAACTACTGAAGAGCGTCAAACTTGAGTACACACATTTCACAGCATTTCAACATGACTTAAACACCAATTTTAACAGCTTAATTGAATGTTTCTTATTAAAAGCTATCGGAGATGAGCTAAAATAAGAACAAGCTAAACTAGCCAGAGTGTAACTAAATCAAAAGCATTATTCTTTGCAAGTTGGGTGGATTAATTGTGCGTGTGTGCATCACTCTCCTTATCCCTTTCAACAACTGCTAAGGTGTTTCGAGGCTTTCAAAACCTCTGGCAATTAGTGGAAGAGAGAGTATTCTTGCCTTTTTTTTTTTTTCTCTTTCCAAGACACGCCAAATGATACAATTTATGTAAATTTAGAAAACCATACATCGCACACAGCAAAATTAGAACAAATGAATCGTTACACCTACCGTGTGTTTTAGGTATTTTAAAATATTTTTAGGGCATATTCCTGCACACTACTAGTCCCTTGAATGCTTTAATGCATTGCAACAAGGATATTAATGTATGAATAAGGGCTCAGTTCTAAAAAACTTCAGTGAAGAAAGTGGAGCTCTAAAGCCTCACGTCCATAAATACCTCAATATTCCTGAAAACCCAGAGTGCTTAAATCTTTAACGGTCTACCCTAATTTAATCAAGCTGGGCAAGAAACATGTTGAGGAGGCATTTTGAAGACAATTTATAACCCGCTACTCATGAAAATATCCGCACAGAGTATTTATACATGCATTTAAGCAAGTTGATATCTTGGGTGTTTGCAATACTGCTCGTGACATGACAGAGGAATGGGGTCTGCTAATCAGCACCAGGCCACCAGACACTTTAACTTTCTCTAAACACTCCTACACAATAATTATTTTAAAATAATAATTGCCTTTATAGTGAGAGCAGTTGTACAGGAAGAAGCTGCTTCCTAAATTCCGCCCTTTTCAGTCTGCACTGAAGCTAAATATTTCACAGAGGAAGCATCTCTGTAATGCTTATGGTTGAACACTACTTTCTGTGGTCAAGTCTCATTATTTGTAAGATCTTCTCCAATATGCAGTTTTAGAGACTTGGCTTTTGTCAGGTCTTTCAATCAGCAAGCGGAGAAGAGGAAAAAACCCAACGTGTTCTGTCCCTTTCCTCTGGAATGATGATCTACTCATTTTCAGAGCTGTTCAGTGGTACTTTTAAAGTCTGTAGTATATTTACAAATAGTATCAACACCGAGGTGAAGAGGGAAGAGTTGTGGGAGAGGATAGACTTCCTGTCATCCTCCTCCCTATTTTCAATAAGGTTCTAGGTGTGTTTAAGGGCAAAAATTCCACCCCAATATGTTAGTTTTGTTAATCCTTTTCTTATGATCTTACTTGCCTGGCTAGGTAAAGTATGCGAAAAGTAATAAAATTTCTAATTCAATTTCCATGTTAAAAGATGGATTTGGAAAAATATATATATATATCAGAAACCATATTCTTTGTGTTTACTAAGAGATATGCACTCCAACATTTAGTGTCACGGAGCTGGAGTTAAAACCAGAAACGGCAAAGATAATTTAGCTGCATGAATGCCTGCTCTTCAGTAAAATGCTGCCAAAATTAAATAGGAATGAAACAGCACTTTGTAGTCATTGGTCGCTCAGCGGGGTTTGCGTAGTTAAAAACCTAAGTGAAAAGGGTGATTGACCTACATTGCAACTAGCTTAGCACAGCTGTACTTTCATATTTCTGCTGCATCCGAGGAAGCTCATTATTTAATACAACTGAGTTACATGTAATTGTCGGTCTTTTATTTTACACTTCTAGGGGCCAGATATTAATCTCAAATGTGCAGCAGGCGTTACTGTGCATCTGGAAACGTCCACAGATGCCCATTTGCAGGCAAGGCTAAGAGAAAGGATGGCACACAGTTGCACCTGAAATTAGGAGGCTGCCCAGGGATAGGAGAACCTCAAAAATATGCAGAAATCAAATGAGCAGATGGAACAGAAAGCAAATCCCTTGGCACCCCAAAGGCAAACTCTCTGCTGTTTCCCTATTGTTTTGAGCAGAAGCAGCTCAGAACGTGCAACCAAAGCACATTTCATACAACTCATACCTGCGGTTTAAATAAGTAATAACATTCCAGTTAACAACCAGTTTGACATGTTAACAGCCCAAGGGCTGTTAACATAATGACTGGTCATTAATGGCAGTAATGACAGATTTCAAAGGGAATATTGTGCCTGTAAATGGACATGCTGCCAGTCAGAGGAGAGGACAGAGCAGGATAGGCTGATGCATTAAGATGTCACTGTACAGCTCTGGAGGAAAAGAAGGGGAGAAAAAAAAAAGTTCTTGCATATTTCACTTACTATAAATGGACTTGAAATATTGGCGTAAACCTAAGTTCCTTAAATTAAGTCTTCACTTTCTAACCCAGGAGTGCACGAGCAGAAGAAGAGGCCTGCAGGGGAATTATACTCTGCATATCATTTTCGCAGAGTGTGTTATTTCTAACATTGAGCCCTTTCTTTACTCAAGTCAGTCCCCATCCTCGTTAACGGAACGGAGCTCGTTCCTGCCGTGGCCACCCCGACACCCCGGTGTCCTGCGCCACCTCCGAAACCACCAGAGTGCCTGACATGAATCAGATTCCAGGGCAAAGCCTCTCACACCCTCAGCATCTTTCAAGCTCATTACTTCATTAAAGATTCCTTCCATTCCCTCAATCCCTCCCAATCTGGAAGAAAAGGTTTTAATGTAGTATAATTAACTAATTTTACCAAAGGAGGCAGCTAAAGCAAAGCAAGTTTTGAAGCTCTGAAGATGCAGAGTATTTGTAAGAAGCTCAAAGTGGGGACCTCAGGGCTCAACTGCAGCATGAGAGCGTGCATCAGGGCTGAGGGAGAGTGTAGTTTATTTGGCAGGCATCTCTAAATGAAAGATACTGGAAGTATTTTTGCAAACAGGCAAAGGAACAATCACACCACTTATGAACTTAAACACGAATGCTAAAGCACCCAAACTGGCTACACGATTGCTTGTAGCATCTGTGGAATGCCTGTCTTATTGAAAGGCATAATGAACACTGAGAGACAAGTTAATAAGCAATTTTACTCTTTATAGTATTGTTCAAGCCACATATCCTCTAGAGGGCACCACATAAATTAATAGGAAACCAGAACAGTTTTATACGCAGTGAAGATTCCCTTTATGGTTGAAAAGAAAAAAAAACCTAAGAAGATAGTTTGAAACCATAATCGAACTCTAACGTGATCATTAGTACAATGCAATTTGTTCCTTAAATTCATATCAAGTGGGTTGCTCAATGTGAAAGCTTATTTGACTACAAAGATAGAGAAAATTTAACTAGTTTGTACATTAGCACTAAAAAGATCACTTTTATAGGTTCACTGCATAACTAAGTAGATAAGATGCAATGAGGCAAATGACTATCTGCAATTACCTTAAGTGCATCAGTTTGAAGTTTAGTGTAAATACCAAGTTTAAATCTATGCACTCACAAGTATCACTCAAAAAAAAAGTCATAGTGAAATAGCTTCATTAAGACACAATAAATCTGGAGACAAAAATCTGAAACATCTTAAAACCAATTATTGGATTTCTCATGTATGCTGGTTTCACATGCAAAGTAAAAGGTGTTATGCATGAAGAAATAAATGAAACACCAGTTTGAGTGTGATCATGACAGACAAAAAAAGAAAAAAAAATCTCCTTTCTCTGAATCACTTAGTATGAGTTTTAACAATCTGTTAGCAAAATATTTACTCCTGTTACACCCTCAAAGACCGGAGAGCAAGAGCGTGTGTGAATGCATCTGTGCTGGGGAAATGCTTTGCTCATATCTTTACTACCACATCATTTCTGGATTTGATTTTAAACATTTGATTTCAAAACATTAGATCTGCTGCACTAGCACTTGGGAGATTCAGCGAGCTCAAAGTCTCCAGTAAATTTGGAACTCAGATGAAACAGCCATAGCAGTTCTCTCACTCCTGCAGGCATTTGTTGTATAAAGATTATTAAAATGAGTTTTAAAAATTGGGATGTTACATCCCCACACCAAAATGTTTTTCAAACCCTCTCTACACACACTCACCTAAAGACCACAAGCAACCTAAGTTCATGTACAACAATTCCCTTCTGTTCTAACTGTTTTTAAAAGTGAGGTTTTGTTACCTACTAAATTTGGCAGCTTTAACACAATGGGTTTAAGATTCAGCCTCTATGCTAAATTCCCAGCACTCGATCTGGGGTTCAGTTCAGAGCTTTAATAGGTAGCAGAATACTTTTACCATTAAGTAGTCTAAGCCCATCTGAAGAACCTGATCTGCCTTTCAGCCCCAGCTCAACAAATGCACAGTGCATTGGTGAAGTTTTTGTTCTACTGTATTTTTCTAGGGGTGGTTATGTAGAGAGCCAGAGTACCAATAGCTGTTAGTGCTTTAGTCTTGATTCCTGTTCCAACCTAGTCATGGTGTATAACTTGGGAACTGATCAGGGTGTGGGAACCTCCTGTTTGGCACCTGTGCTTAAGCAGAACTTGGAAGTTAATGCATTCAAAAAGAATTTTAATTTTCCCCCAATGTATTAGTGACTTCGATGTCCCTTCAAAAAGAAAAGCCTTCACTAAAGGGGCAGGGGAAATATTCCCAGAAGTTCACCTTAGCCTGGAGCAGCTAGTCTCATTAGACCTCCTCCATAGGGAATGGAGGAAAGGTGTTACTATAGGAAATAGGTGCTTGGGATCACCCCAGAGGAGCTTTCTCTCTCTATTTACTATTGAGAGCCCAGGGAGACTAAACTTCTCAGTTAAACTTATATCCTGCAAAGCAGCCCTATTGACACACGATGTGTAAACTATCCTGGTGCTGCTCATCAGTACTTTGCTAAGAGTTATTCCTCAAATACTTTTGAGAATGTGGGTCCACAAGCAAACAAAAGGACAGAAAAGCGGGTGCCGATTTGCTACCTTCTCACAGGTGGCCACAGGTTAGCCAGCATCCCACCTGGGCCACCAAAAGAGCAGAGTGGATTGGAGCTCAGAGCCATGGTTATTAAAAAATTGGGAAGTCAGTTGGTTTTCCTGGTCCAGCTTCTAACAGCTGGGTACCAACCTTCATAAAAGCTTGAGTGCCACAAAAGAAATCCCCATACAAACTAAGAGGACAAAAGCAAAAATGGGTAATATATTCCTCACTTACAGGGTTCCAATCCTGCCCTGAAGCTGGGTGGAAACTATGTCTGGTTTCAGGCTGCCACACCTGGCCACCACTGTGCTACCAGGAGGAGGAGGAGGGGGAGTAGGAGACTACCACCTGCCCAGGAGCACGGTGCTGTGGCAAGCAGGGAGGGAAATACTCTTTTCTACATCAGTATCAGCATCAGAAATCTGGCAACCGCCTCCACAGCCTGGTTGCGTGCACTTTTTGACTCAGATTATAATTTCATCTCCATATTTCAGTGTTTGTTCCATCTCATCTCCGCCAGTGCTCGGCCTTGCAGCCCTGCCTGTGTGAGAGCAGCCCTGCAGGGAGGGCTGAACGGGTTTGCCAAGTTTGTCAGCGAACGGAAGGAGGCCGTGACCTACCTCAGATAGTCTCTGCGACAAAGGATCAGGTTGGCTTTGGTGTACAAGGTAGAGCCCACCTCCCCCAGGCGACAGTCACAGCAGGCACATTTCAGGCAGTCCTCATGCCAATATTTGTCCAGGGCCTTTAGAAGATATCGGTCTTTAATCTTACGGTTGCAGCCAGCACAACCTTTCGGCTTGGTGTCTGGCTGGACTGAGAGCATTTGTATACCTGAAACACAGTAAGACAAGAGAAGACTGAAAATAGATATTCTCCCAAGCACAAAAAAACACTTGCCCTTTTCTTCCTCCACCTCTCTACTCCCCCCATACTCAGTTCATTTAAAAGTCAATGGTGTAGGTAGGATAAAATAACCTAGTCTGTCCACAGCAAGCTGAAAACAAGGTTAAGATAAATTTGAGAGCAGAAACTTCCACTGCTCTAAGTTCCACAGCTTCCCTTTAACACCTCATTTACCTGATCTCTTTGCTGAAAAGAAATAATATTAAAAAAAATAACATGAAATATTAAAACAGTCCAGTTGAAAAGTCATTCAATTTCAGCCACAATATCCAATATTTAGCAGTGTAAAATTTAAACAAACAACACATCTCCAATACTTAGCAATCCAAAATTTAAATAAACAGGATATCTATATGGCAAACACAGTTGAATACACATATTTGGACTTATTTGCACCCTCTTTATAAAATATAAAAGAACTTCAGTTTTTAAGGAAGAAAAGATTGGAGCTTTTAGAGGCACAGAGCAAGAGTTTCTGAGAGATTTGACATGGAAATTTTGATGCTGGCAAGAGGGTGTTTTGCTTTTTAATGTTTTAATTCTTTTTAGACATATTAATGAAGCGACGAGATTTCCAAAGACTTCAGTACCAGCAATGCCAGCCACAACCTGCAGTGCAAGGACCTTCTGAAAAATCTGACTTAAAATAATCTGCACAAGGTCAGAGAGGTTCTAGTTTGTCATGAAAAAAAAAAAATTTAAAAATGCTGCCCTGCTTTCCAATCCCAGTTTTAGCCAACAGCTACTTCGGGACAAGGAGTACAGCAGTGTCCATTAAGTATATATACACCTTTTGATGTAATAGCTGAGAGCATTTAGAAAACCATTCAAACACCTGAAACACTGTTTAATGGACAGAACCAGTGAAAAGTGGAACAGAGTTGAGTGATGTTACTCAGAGCAGCACAGCCAGCTTCCAGGGATCCATCCAAAAATCAATTGCCCTCAGCTTTATGGTAAATGGGGAGAGGTCACTGCCCCAAAGTGCTCACAGACTGGTCTCTCTCGTTAGCTGCCATCCCAGGGCACTCAGACTAATTTTCTCACAGTTACCTCTTAGGATAAGCAGAAATAATAGCCCTGTGGATATTGTAGTGGGTGTCAAACAGGCACAGGAGAGAAGGGAAGGAGCGACATGCTGCTCCATAGTAGATTTCCTCGCTGTTTTAAAGCCAGTGATGTACCTTCAAAAAGATGGTACTCACTAGAACGCATCTGAATATTGCAATGAGAATTTTGTCAAGACTGGGGAATGAATGCTGAGGCCAACAAGCAAATCCTACTCCAACATTTGGGGTTTGGAACCCTATTGTTATCCAGAGACTGCGAAAGGTCGAATAGAGCCTCATAGCAAAGAGCAAATTCAAGAGCCCCTCAAGAGCCCTACTATCCAGAGTTAAGAAAGCTTGGCAGTGTCAGCTTCTGTCAGCAGATCTTGGCTGGTGCTGTGACACCCCACCACAGACAGGCAGGCTCAGGGAGCTAGAACAGACTAGTTGGGATTTTTGTTTGGTTTGGTTTGTGTCTGCTTTTCTGAAATCCTCCGTAAGAAAAACACAGAAACCAACATAACCTTTGAAGCAATGGTAGAGCGTGCCTTTGTTAAGGCTATCCTTTATTAAGGATATTAAGGCTGCAAAGACAAGAGGCTGAGGCATCCCAGGGATCTCTACACAGGTGTGTGTAGAACACATGGAATTTATGCAGAGTGCAGTGACTGCATGGCCAGTTAAGTGACTTTGCAGCATTCCCAAGCTGAACTCCTAAGTCCCACCTGCAAAGCTGATCTCAGAATTAGAAATAGTAATTCTCATTGAGACAACATATGAGCACAGCAGCCTTGCTCCTCACTTTGCATTGCAGGCTATCACACACCTTGGGGTGACACATTTATCTGGTGGAGGAGCTGCCCAGTGGTGTGCAGGCAGCTCTGCTAGCAGACACCCCAAAGCACCCGGGCAGTGCTGCTGCAAAACACTTAATCTCATCACAGAAGTGTAAGATCTGTATTTTTCTATCAAGCAGTATAAAAATTGTCTGTGCTGCCCCTCCCGTCACTCCCTCATTGATGCTCATAGCTTCTCACCCCGTAGAGGCTCCTAAGATCTGTCTCTCATTCCCAAGGGGGAGGATGAGATCCAGTGACCTGCGCTGGGCTCCAGAGTCTGTAGCAGATCTGGGAATGAACACACACATTTCCTCTGGAGAAAGCACCATGAGACAAAGACTGAGCTTTTACAGCATTTTCAATTGACAGCTCACTCCCCTGAATCCAGGGTGCATCCATGAAACAGCAAAGTAACAAATAAATGATGCAAAGCAGTGAAAATATCAGAGATTTTTGGTAGAGGAACCTATACCAGACTGTAAAGGGAAGTCCTGCTGAAACTCTAATAAAATCACTTGCTCGAAAAGCCTTAATCTGTAATGTTGCTTATCACACTAGAGTGTAAATATCCACTAGGTGCCAAGAACAGGCTTATCCCCAGACCCTCTCTTTGGCCACATAGAGGACAAATGCATAAAATCAGCCACAATTTGTATAAACTTCTTGTAACTCAGTAAAAAAAAAAATAAAAAAAAAAAGTTTAGAAGCATGAAGGGCTGTTCTAGGACTTTAATCTCTAGCTCGAGGGAAACCAGAATAAACTAGGAGCTAACACAGTTAAAGGCTTTAACGAAAAAAATCTTAATGTAAAAATTTCATCGCCTGATAAGGAAGCGGGTTAGAGAGTGGAGGCTGACAGTCTCTGATCCAGGCTGATCCACTGTCCTGAGCTGTCTGAAGGGAACAAGATGCCACAGAAACACAGCCAAACAACTGAATGTCTGAGCAGATTGCAGTAATCAAGCCTGATAATTCCCGAGGTATATGCTGCAAACATGAGGTTATTGTATTACAAATAAAACTGCAGCTTGCACATAGCCTGCACAGCTTTTGAGATACTCACTACACGAGGAAAGTAGGCAGAGCCCTGTCCTTCACCTGGTGAGCCCAAAACCTTCTTGTAGGGACAACTGCAAAGGGGCAAACACTCCATGGAAGGAGTATTTGCAGCCCTGCATGCCTATTTTCCTGAGGCAGAGAGAGAAGGTGGTGCTGACACCTCACTGGCAGCATCTTCAGATTAGGGATTCTATTGCAGCAGCTTTGGGAGGGAAAGAATGCTTTTCACCTCTGATAGATCTGATCTGTTCTCACTCTACATGCCATGGAGCTGGTTCTCTTTTATTATTTAAAATTCCCCAAACTACTGCTTTGTTGTTAGAGAAAAAAAAAAAAAAAAGTTATGCTTTTTTGGAAGTGTAGAAGGATTCTAAACAAAGTCAAGAAGTGTTTGACATATCCCCGAATTTGAAAATGTCCTTTTCTTCACACACTCTGTTTAAATCCCTTAGTTTTGACAAGAGAACATTTTATTACCTTTTTTTTTCCCCCTGTATTGTATAAGCCACCCTAATGCAGATCACCTCACAGACCTTCTCTCTCCCCTTTAACATTCCCATAAGATCTCCGATGCAGTTGGACTTTTCAGACCCATGCTCGTGTATTTTTAGCTCTCCCTTAATTTGGCAATAAGAATACCTTGCAGCTTACTGTCAGCCAGCTTTTCACAGGCTGCGGTTTAAGCACTCATTTATTTCCTAGGACATGGGAAGGGCCTTTTCAGAGGCTGACAGCATCCACAAACCCATCCAAACTGCTCATTCCTGAAATATCAGGTGGCAGTGCTCAGCACTGCTGCCTGGCTGCCTTTCTCTCCCCCTCCCCCAGGAAAGAGGAGCTTATGGAGCACTTTCAAAACATCATACAATTCCCTAAGTGCTACACTCGGGCTGTTAAAAAAAAAAAAAGAAAAGAAAAGAAAAAAGAAAAAAGAAAAAAGAAAGAAAAATCAAACCCAGCTTTCCCTTCAGTTCTGCAGAGTTCTACCCATGCTCTGCATCACAGAGCAGATCTGTTCTCAGAACTGAGAAATTTCAGTGCCTAGTCTGTCACTGTCAAACAAACCCTTTTTATTTCACCCCAATATGCTTTCAAGGGCTTCCTCTACCCTTCCCTCCGCTCCCTCCCTTCCTCCACCCCCAGTCCCCAGGATACTGCACATAAACTGCAGAGAATGAGACTTCTTCCTCACCATTCACCACCTTCAGGATTTTTGAAGGGAGAACTTAAAAACCTGACTTGCAGGTTTTCAGATTTCCCTCGATCTCCCTAAATAAGTTCTATGCAACTGACTCCCCTCCCTGTTTATTGTTATTATTGTGTGATGAAACACTGTTAACT
The DNA here is from genome assembly GCA_013400435.1 of Pycnonotus jocosus. Taxonomy (NCBI): domain Eukaryota; kingdom Metazoa; phylum Chordata; class Aves; order Passeriformes; family Pycnonotidae; genus Pycnonotus; species Pycnonotus jocosus. Next base: position 290,947 of record VWYP01032429.1, read on the forward strand.
GATTTGTAACTATGATTTCATGATAAAGAGGAATGGTTGCTGGAAAAAGCTAAATTAGGCTCCCGGGGAAGGCAGAGAAGCAAAAATCCATCTCACTCAAATCATCACCCTTCTCAAAAATCAAAGGCAATGAAGATTTGATGTAATGAACTATATTGTGTTGGTGATTTGGAAGCATCTGTAAGCGGGATTAGTCCCTGAGGGTGCTGAGTGTGGCATGAGACACTCAGAACTCAGTTCTTGTTTGTGGTACAGGCAGTCCTTGGGAGGAAGAGTTGGATATTATGGACTGGATCTCTTACAAACTTTTCAAGACCACTCTTCCCCCCCTTTTCAGAAGCATGCACACAGTTCTACCAAAGACAGTAGCACAAATAGAACAAAAGGGCAAACTTGCCTCTATTTAGGAAAAAAATATTGAAAAAACAGTTTGAAGCAAATTAAGTATTGGGTGCATCAGTCTTTAAAAGCGAACTGACAGACAACATGCAGTCAACAAGAAGAGTTAGAGGTCTAGGAGAAGATAAAAAGAATACTTTTCTGGTGCTTTCCCACTTTGGAGCTTCATCCTAAAAGCATTCAGAGCTCCAATAATTCAGGGCAACACACACAGACTCGGGGGAAAAAAAAAAGTTGAGGTTTCAGAAGCTAAGAAACATTTCAGAACTCATATGTAACACATCAGGAGTCGTAACTAGTTTTAGATTGGCATGTAAATTGTTCAGTGGAAAATTCTTATTGCCTCCGAGACCCTGCTATTCTGAGTTATTTGACAGTTTAAGGGAAATCATAATTAAAAAAAGAGACATAAATAATAGCCTGTGCAGTGTGGTGCACAGAAATAAGTGGAACCATTTCATTTAAACTCTGGTGAGCTTTTAATTGCCTGGATTGCATTGTGAACCAGCCTAACGGTTGATTGCCTCCATTATGCTCTCTTGTTCTGTGCCATTCATCCGCACAGTCTCAGCTTCTGTAGTTAACACAACAAAGTAACCGCAACTCCATAACACTCGGGGGTTTTTTATAAAAAATAGAAGTAAGGATTTCAGCACACTGAATATAACCTCTTCTGTATACTTTTGAGTTAATTTTCCATGGTATATAACTAAACTTCACCTCCTGCCCCTTCTTCTACAGAGGAATCTGCTTTTTTCTTTATTATTTTTGATTCTGTTTTTTTCCTTTCTAAATAAAGGATATGGGTTGGGAAGGATGGGATTAAAAAAAAAAGGAAAAGAGTAGATGTTAGGCAAAAAAATAAAAATGGGAATGCAGTCCCATAGCTGGGAGCAGTGATACAGATTAAAAGAATTTGGCCAACATGGCTAGCCGATTGCCAAGAGACACCAAACAAAAGATTTCTCTTCTTCTTTCCCCTTCTCTTTTTGAAAGCTAGATTGGGCCTAAAAGCTTGTTTCTCTCTGTTCACTGGCCCAGAGCATCCCTGCAGGCTGTAGCCCCCTAAGGGACAACACAGCAAATAGATGTACCCAGATCTCAGGGACTGGAGCTGCTGAGCTATGTTCCTACCCCTGGCGTGTCCCCCCACATCTCTCCCC
>VWYP01032429.1:300227-340227 GCA_013400435.1 Pycnonotus jocosus
CAAGTCTTTCAGAGATGGCTTTCCTATAAAATGCTTTATTGCTTTGTAATTCTTCTGGATTACTATGCAACAGTAAATTCTTCTTGCGCCTAAAAAATAATGAAAAATAACCTGTAGATAACAGTAGAAAAGGTGAGATTTATGACTTCTATATTACTCCTTCAACGGAAGTTTTCTTTTTTTTTTTTTTTTTTATGAAAAAGTGCACCCATGTAAAACCAGCTGTTGTGCTTGTAACAGATTATACAGAACACTGAGGAGTGATAAATAGAGTCATGTATCTTGTATCAGACTCCAGACTGCAGCATAGGAGTCACTGAAGAGCGTTATCGGGAGTAAAGCAAGATCGTTTAGAGGTTGAAGAATTAAAATAAAATAAAAATAATAATAAAAAAGGAAAAGATAATCTATTTAACCAGAACATTTAGAAACCAAGATGTGATGGAGTTATTTCAGTGATTTTTTTTTTTCTGGCAGCAGAAATTTAGAGTAAAATTTAAATAAATCACCTAAATTTAATCTAAGAAAGATGAATGTAAGTGTTGCAACTTTTTTATTGACCTTCTATTAGCAGTTTCAAGTAATTTTCAGACACAGAAGATGGAAATTCAGATGCTCAGTGTCCAAAGATCAATCAAGAAGGTTCTAATAGAGGTGAAAAATATTACTCTTGTTGTCTTGATTTCTTTTCCATTTTAAAATCAGTAATAATCTTGGACCTTGTCATCAGAACTTAGTGAATAGGTGCACGTTTTTGCACTGAAATCCCCTGGTTTTGCTCTTTAGCAATGAACACTAATTTTAGCCCAACTCCCTTGTAAGATATTTGGCAAATAAATTATAACCCTTTTTAAAGCTTGGATCAAGGGAAAAACTCCATGAAGTTCCACTGAAATCACTGAGACTTTGGGCAATGGATTGAGCTACATGCTGGATCAAGGCCATGAAGGAATTGCACAAAATGAAGGCACTCTCATAAACAGAGTGTAAAAATATATAAAAATATCAAACTGTGGCTGATAAAGAGTATTTCACAAAGAACACTCTCAAGAAACTACTGGTGTTAGAGAAATTAATTTCTTTGCCAATAAAAAAAAAATTAACATTGCTGCTGATAGAGAATTTATTCAGCTCCTTAAAAGGTTAAAATTTAGGTGGGGAAAAGAAGAAGAGAAAGGATAAAAAAGCCCATCTGGACTTGAAAAAAAAAAGGAAAAGAAAAAGTGCACCAATTTTTAACCCAGATTTGAAAACTGCCAAGTTATAATAAACACCTGGAAACCTGGGTTTATAATGGAAACTGCAAGTGACCTCTGGTTGCAATGCAGCCTGGACAATAACAATTTACAGAGCAGCTGAAAGTCATTCATAACCAACTGAATAAACTGACTCTGAAGTAGGAGAAGCAACAGTGTCGGTGAGAACGCAGTTCAAAGACTAACGCAGCAACTGGCGAGATTTTCATGGGGAAAAAAAAAAAATTAAAGCCTTGCCAGTTTTCTAAATGGCTTTTTCGGGCATATTGCCATCTCCTGCCACTCCCCCCTTCCCTCCCTTGGAGGATATCGAAATACAGGCAGCTTGTTCTTTCTAAGGCTAAATTCCACAAACTGCAGTTTGGATCCCAACAAAGTAATCTCTGTGATGGTACGAGGGCCTCACCTACAGAGCCTGGCCGGTCCAGGGACTGGCATCAAGTTTCTCTTTCACAGTTATTATACCCTTTGTCGTGCTGTGCATTCTCTGTACACACTCTTTGAAAAACAAAACAAAAGGACATCCATAAATAAAAAAGTGATCGCTTATGTTCAAACCCTCCCTGTCAAGTCCTAAACAGGAGACACCATGTGTAAGGAGAGAAAGGAAACTTAAAATGCAACGTGGCCTTATTGTCCCTACAGAAACACATCGGGACAAAGTTTGCCAAAGTACTTCAGAGGTTTAAGAAATAATCCTATTTTCAAAGGTCAGTTAAGAAATAATGGGTCTGTCCATCCACTTGCAATGAAACCTATGCCTTGGAGGTCAATGGGAATACACACAGAAAGTGGAGTTAAAAAGCTCTTTGAGTCTCTATGGGATCTGGGTGTAGTTTTCCCCTTTTTTCCAAGGTTTGGCTTACTGTTACAGAAGACCATTTCTAACTTGCATTTCTTTTAAATGCTGCAGTAATGGTCTCCATATTCTCTCCAACTAAATCTTGCCTTCAAAGCCTTCTTCCCAAGAAATGTTACAGATTTCTGCCTTTTGTTTGCATCTCTCCAATTCTTTCTGAGCCCTACCAGCACGTGGAGCCCTCAGCTGTAAGCTAAGCAGGCAATGTGGTCCCTGTCCTTCAATAATTCCAGGCTCTTCCGTACAGGACCAAGACTGGCACCTGCAAGTTTCACAGACCCCTCAGCTGAGGAAATTCAGCTACTAATACCCAGACTCAGAGTTTTAGGAGTGATTAAGGGTTGGCACACACAAGCCACCAGCTGGAACATAGTTACCAAAATGTAGGCTTCTGGTAAGGCAGAAGGGGGATTGGGATTTGAGGAACTTCTTGGTGCCTGAGATGTTGCAGTGGGAGGTCGAGCACAGAATCCTTTGAGGGCTTGGTGGGAGCACTGAAACTCATGCTTCAATTTGTGACCTCTGCAGAAAGGAAATGGGGTGGGAGTGCTTAGCTGTAAATACAAATGAGGGCCAAAGATAAGGATTGTGTGTGGAAGATTTTTTTTTTAGAAAATATCCTGCAAGAGGTTGGTCTTGGCACCATCTTTAGGGATATAATGCCACCTACTGAGTAGCCACCAGTGCAGCCTGGAGCTCCTAAGCTTTTCCCAGGGGATCCATAGTTATGTATTTATGCAAGCTTGACCCTACCTAACACGTGAGAAGTTCAGAGCCCCAGCGACTGTAATGGCTCCAGGTTATTTGCCAATAATCATCTGTATCTATTGATGAATTTATGAAAATTACCAGATTTGTATGCTCCTGGTACCCTAGCAGAGAAACATCTATGCCCAATTTTCGTTTTATTGCAGGGGGAACTCCATAACAACTGCTTTGAAAAGTATCCTGACCATCACCATGCATGATTTCTCCCATGCACTCAAACACTCGATGAGGATTCAAGACAACTCTTTTGGTAGGAGGACACAAGGAGAAGCAGAATGAAGAGATAGGAATTAGAAACTCCTATGGTAACAATTAAGAACAATCCTTGTGTAAAGACCCAAGACTGATGCATCCCCCAGGAAAAGCATGCTGTAGCATAGTCCTGAAGTAAGAACACACACCATTAGTCCAGCCATGGAACAAGGGCTCATTCAGTTATGAAATGTCCCATTTCTACAGTTTTAGGCCTTATATAAGCCAGCACCTTCAAACTCCAGAAATAAAACAAAACCCTGTGTTGTTTCTCTCCTCCCTGTGGTGTGCTTACCTAGGTACGCAAGTCATATGCAAGTCATTCACAAAGAAAGATCAACTGAGTACCTCAAAATCCTCATGAGAGGGAGGGATTCATCCCATCTCAGAAAGAGAAAGCTAAACCACTGACACTGCAGCTTTCAACAGGACTTATCCACTTCAGGCAGCTAACATTTCACAAGGTGGTTTTTTTTTTTTTTTTTTTTTTTAACGTTTGGTATCTCACGGTTCTTTATATGCCGAAAGAACTGTTCCCATTCATTTCAGGTGGGAGTATTTGGCACCTTTGCCAACCTGACCCCAGGTGCCTTGCGTCAGGAATTCACAAACAAAGAGCACACAGTTAGCACTGTATAAAGGAATAAAACAGGTAGAATCCTGTTTATTTTTCAGTGATAAAAGCTGGATACTTCAACCAGAAATCTATCCTTGTTTTTCTGTTGTGATACCTTGTGTTAATTGATTTACATCTCTTGTAAAGTATAAGATATAGATCCCATAGATACTAGCCTTTTCCATCGTAGAGTTGAAGTTTTTTCTCAAGGTAGTTTCTCTCATGCAGCAAATTAGACAGGTGATTGTGTTATTAAAAGCTAAAAGCAGTGTAATGATTTGTATTCATAAGGGAAGTAAATGGAGGCTGCATGTAAATACAATAATACTGGTATTTCCTGTGTATGCTGTGAATGCTAGTACACTTGGCTTTTCATCACAAATACTTTTAATTTAGCTCTCCAATTGGAAAGAAAAAAAATTGAGGAATAAAATAGAAAAAGGTCTAAAATAGTGAATCAAGTGGAGTTTAGGATTGTTTAAAGCAATTTTGACTCTTCAGACCGTGGACCAGAGCAGCGCTGACGCCAGTGGCGGTGGCACAGCCAGCAATGTGATGCCCCACTTTCCTGACAGTTCCACTTGTTGAAAAAAAAACCTCAGGACTCCTAAATTTTGGCTGTACCATTGTCTTCCTTACATTTTCTCTTGTGTAGGACTTTCCTGCTTCTTTTTGACTGCTGTCTTCGTCTGCTTTAGCTCACCTAGCTGTCTCCTGGCGCTTTGCTATTTTGCTTTCATGTCCCGCGGCTCTTCTCTCCCTTTTATTTAATTTTTCTCCCCCTGAAAGGCTGAGCTAAGGGGCACAGCAGAGCTTTGAAGCCCCTTCCCTAAGAGCTTGTGGGGTGCCTGGGTGGGGATAGGTGAGAAACAGGTAGAGTTTGCTCTCAGGCCATGGGCATGGCCACAGGGCAGCCCAGGCAGACAGGAGGAAGAAGAGCAAGGGAAGGATCAGAGCGTTTAAGTGGCAGCTGAATCTTGGGAAAATATAAAAGTTAATCTCTGAAGTCTCTCCTGATGCATATGAACCAGAATCCCTGGGAGGCTCTCAACTTTGCCAAATTTGGGCAGCTTTTCACAGGGATGTAAGAGCTCATATCCCTAGCGTGGGGGTGATTTTTTTATGTGACCTTTTACATCCCACTCAAAAGAAGGAGACAGTAGAGATTCAGAGTCAGGATTTTTTTAAAAAAAAAACAATGGACAAAACAACGTTTTTCTCCTAGTTCTTTGTTCTCAGAAATAGCTAAGCAGTTTTAACTGAAACTCAGAAAACAAAAGGGGAAGAAGGTAAGCCTGAGGCAGACTTTTGCTGTAGAAAATTTCAGTGCAGATTCTGAGAGTCTGGCAAAGCTAGAAACAACTGAAAATAGAAGTTTAAAATAGAGTGCATTAGGTGCCTTTAAATTATAGACAGATAGAGACTGGTGCATAGAGCTGTGGCTGTTTCATTGTTTCCAGCCCTGAATTGGTGTTCTCAGGTAAATTAGAGGAGATCTGCTGCATTCATAGCATTTTTTTCTTTTTGAAATTGAGTCTGCTAACTAAGGCATTTAGATCTTAATTTATGTGTCAACTTCAGGCACAATTTATTAAAAAAAAAAACAAAAAACCCCCCAAAACCTGGGACTATGCACATTTAGGTAATGACCCAAGATGGGCAGCTGTCTTTCTGCCGAATCTCGGCTCCATCACTTTTAGGAACTGTGTAGATATCTGCAAGACCTCTGCTCTGCCGCTGCCCACACACCTTTGAGCAACATGAGAGGGTTCTGTGCTTTGTGCTTTGTCCCCTCAGTGTCCATTTTTCTGGGCACAAGCTGCAGAGCGTGCCCCTGACACTGAATTTCAGAAGGGTTGTCTCCATTCACACTTCTGAAGGGGTATATCTCTGGCTCCCATGGCACCATATATCAGAAAAACCTTTGGAAACCCAGGAGTTCACTGCCAGCCTCATGTGAAGTTTGTGAAGCTACTCTGGAATTTTAAATGCTTTTTACTCCGGAACAAATGGGACGGTAAAACCGTGGAGTAATAATCAGAATAAGGTCACCGTATAAAGATCCTCTTGGAATATGAAATTTTAAGGAGAGCCTGTACGTGTTTGTTTGAACAAGAGCTTCAGAGTAAGAGGTGGACAAAGTGTGGATTAAGACCTACATAAGGAAAAGGCTGTAATTCTAATATTAATTAGTTTCTGCATAATTAAATATTTCTCATTTTGAACAGTGGCTGTGAGCTCCCTCTGTCCTTGGCAAAGTTTAAAGTCTAATTTTATGGCTTTGACTCTTCTCTGGTACCCTGTAAGTACAAGTATGTATTAAGCAGAATTTTTTTTTTTTTTTTTTTTACTTTTCTAACTGTAAATAGTGCTCTGAATCACTTTGCTTATTGCAAGATGTTGGATGATGATTAGAGAAACAATGCTTCTCATCACTAAAATATATGAGAATAAGGAGTTGAAAACACTAGGAAACGTCCACCCTTTTTAGACTTTGATGTTTGGCATCTTGGCAGTCTGATACCAGTTTTATGGCTGTAGGTTATTTAACAAAATTGGATTATTTCCAGAAATTTATGAAAGCTGATACATTTTCAATTGTCTAGACTTTGGTAGGCAACCTTAGGTTATGTTCTGACAAAGAAAGGTGGGTTTTGTATTAATCAACTATGCCCCACCTCTGCACAAAATATGTGTAGCCATGTTAATTTGATGAACCTCAAGACAGACTGACATGTAATCTGGGCTTTGCACACACATTTATTTGCTCTCATACACAAATCAGTTTGACAAAATCCAGTGACACCCAACTCTTTCTCCCTGTTTCGTGTGACCTTAGCGAATATTTGACACAAATGTGTGGAAGGCAACAAAATAGTGAAGGTTCAGCCCAGGTAAGAGTGACAGTGGTGAGAGTAAACTGGGAGAAAGAAACAGGCAGGTTCTCAACACTGAAATTTCATTGAGAAACAACTCAGAATCAGAGGGTCCAGATTGTGGGCTTGGACTTGTTTTAGTCTGGACCTCACAAAATGCCTTTGAGAGGTCATTAAAACACGCTCCTCATAAGATGGGGATTTGAATATTATACCAATTTCCTTGGATCCTAAGAACACTGAAAAAAAGCCTGACCTGGCCCATGTCAAGCCAGAAGACATTCTTCAGTCTCTTGTAGCTAAAGGATGGCAGCTGTCCAAGCCCTACGTGTGCCTTTTCCTCTTTGATGCTTGGGTGTTTGCCAAATGTGTGTGACCTCCACCTTAAAATGATTCAGACACTGACTCTAGTGCAGACCATGACTATCTGGCTGTAGGATGTCACACCTCTGCTCTGTGCTGCTTGAAGCTGAGGGGAAGTTGTTGGGAATTATCTCAGCTGCTCCTTTTAACAGGCTATTTTTTAGGTATCTGTGTATTACCATGCATATCATCTGCAGAGATGCATAAATGATCGAGCTTTTCACTTAATAGAAAGGAAATGGTGATAGGGGGTTTCCATGAAGATTCTTTGATTTCAGAATTTATTCTCCCTGAGGTCCAAAATAGCCCAAATTTAACTTTCAGAACATGCTGCATAGCTATTTTTTGCTGAGTTTTCGCTGAGGGTTGAGGAGCATGAGGCAAGCTGGGAATTTTTTTGTGATTCTGGGCTGATTTGATTTATGTGGGCAGGGAGTTATTTGGACTGAGCAAGTAATTTTGTTTGTTATGAATATTTTTAATTAGTTATAAGCCCTCAAAACTTTGGATAAAGACATTTTGTTTATACTTGGGAGAAAAATGAATGAAGTAGATTACATATTTAAGCCTTTTTTGTAATGATTTACTCTTCCTTGTAATTGTGTGTAGTGAACAGATTATCTTTTATTTTATGATTCAGTTTTCCTTTAAGTGCTTCTTCCCCTTTGCTGCCACATCAGAGAGAATCTGCTGAATTTAATTGGGCTCTCTTTAGGCTCATGATCTTGCTTGCCAGATCAGTTTTAAGAAATTCTCTTCCTTTTTTGGAAAAATGAAATGATTTGTGGTTTTGGCTAAAATAGTTCTGATCAGCCTCTCCAAATTCTGAGGGCTACTCCTTGGCATAGCAGCCTTGCAATGCTTAAGAGAGCCATCCCTTGGCAGGGAAGCGGGAGGAATGGATGCTTGTATCCTGAGAGAGATGTTTAACTGTGTAGAATTCCACATTCCCCGGATATTTTGGATTTGTGAAATACTGCTTATCGGAAAATGATCGCACAATTCATCCCGGCAGTTTTTATAAAACAAACAAACAAACAAACAAACACGGGAAAATGCACAAATTAGCAGAATATTTGAATGTGCTACTGTCCATCCACTTCTTTTTGCCAGTGTGAGACTGTTTCCAACCTAGCATAATTCAGTGTTGTTAGTTTTAATGAATCAGTGATACATCTCTCATAAATAAATCTTATTGTCTCCTCCCCATTCTCCATACAGTCAGTCCTCACTTCTGCTCATCCCACTTATACTATTCAAATCAAAACAAATATGAAAATATTTCCCTTTAATTAGTACTTCTATTTGGCTTGCACTTCTCTCACCTTTCAGTTGTCAGTAATGTGTAAGAAGATGAAAACACAGAATAGAATGGAATATTTGGGCTCATTTGCTGGCTTGTGCTACGGAAACTTTGTGAGAAATGACTAACAGCAGTCTGGAGAAGTGGGTGTACCAGCATCCAGAATATAGGTGCTCATTTTCATGTTTGTCCATGTGGGTGGGTTTCTGGAAGCAACTAAATGACTTAGAACTAGAACTCCTAAATTGGATTGCCTTTCTCACTTTTTTTTTTTTCTTTTCCCCTGTTTTCTCATTCCACCTCTAATACAGACTGGATCCAAACCTCCAGGGTGAGAAATTCAGATTGCTGCTTTGTCGGTTCAACCACTGTAGAAATTAAATATATTTTAAAATTATATATAATATGTCTATATTTGATACATGACCACAAAAATTTAAGGCTTTTTTTATTGATTCTGCTAATTCTGTCCCTGGATTAGCTTTATTCCATATTTTCAGATATTTGTGTCTCAAAGGTAAAAACTCCCCCAAATTGTCTGTGTGCAAAAGAAAAGCAATAAAAAAGCACAGGCCAGTTAAATCAAAAAGACATAATTTGCACAGAATCACATAAGGAAATTTGTTCAGGTGAGCTGGCAAGATTTTACAAATAAACTTCCCAAGAACAGTTCTCTTTGGCTCCATCCTTCATGGTGATATAGGAAGCCGTTTAAGGAGATATTGCTACTCCTTTTGGGGGGGTGGAGGAAAAAATATGAGAGTCCAAAAAATAATAAATTAACAATGTGAGCTTATTCAGAAAAGAGTAATTTGCATTTCCATCATATTAAATTGTACTGTGTGACACTGGAGAGCAGCTCCTATCCTTTGTCAGTTACTGTGGATGGATCCTACATAAAGTTCAGGAAAGGCTTCAGAGTCTGAAATGAAATCTCCTCCTTCTCACATCCAATCTGCCATTGGGAGTGTGGTCAAGTCTTCCTCTCTGTGGTTCTCTGAGAATTTGGCAACTGTGGCTTTTTTCTCTGTCCATGGAGACAGGCTGGGCCGGAGCTGAGACCAGTCAGAGCTAAAATATTTGAGGATTGTTTATATTTGTGGGGCTTTTTGTTTTGTTTTGCTTTGCCTTTTTCTTCCCTGGACCATTTCCTAAGTGACTCTGAATATTACAGAATCTTGATATAATCCTATTTCCTTCTTCTGATATAATCCTTCTTCCTATGAAGAACCTATTCTGGATTATTTAATTCTCAGAAAACCCCACAAAAATACCAATGTGTGAACAAATGTGCTATTGCCTTATGTAGACACCTGTAGAGAGAAAGTAAATATATGAATTCATGCATATCATGTAAAACTTAATCTGAAATTAGGGCAGATCCTGATAATGAGAGAAATGTCTTTCCCCTTCTACCGAGAATAGGAATCTGATCTGACACATTTTTTTCTTTTTTAAAAACACCAGGTCCAATTTATTTCCTGTGACAGAAGAAAAATGGAGTCCATCAAATCTATCAGAGGGAGCCATTTTTAAGAGACATTTAAGTAAATATACTTCTGGATATTCTCTGAAAGTGAAATAACAAGGGTGGACAGAAAAAAAAGGGGGGGTGATGGTTCTAAAAGCATCTTATTATAGTTTTAATTTATATGGGCTTTGGTGCTAATGATTCATTAGGTTATGCCCTTTAAATGGTCTTGTCTTGAAAATGCCAACATTTTGAAGCAGACTAGAATATATTTCTCAGACATCAGATCTTGCACTTGTTATTAAGAGAGGCCTTTTTTTTTAATTTAAGAACATCTTGTAAATTATACACGCTGCAGAACTTTTGCAGTTTTGCTTTGAGCCTCTGGACTGACTGGGGGAGGTAGTAACACTGAATTAATGTCTGTGTTTCATTACTTGGAGTAATGCTGTGGTGATGAGATATCTGCAAGGCTGGAAATGATGAACCTGCCTTCTCATTTCAAGTCCCAGCTACTTACAGAACACAGAGAAAAGCAGGAAAAAACTGGCATACGCAGGACTTTGAGGGATATAGTGTAGGGTCTGATGGGTTACTCCTATTTTTAGAATTTCTGGTGTTTGCATGACAGCATAAGTTAGCATTTTCCCTGTTGCCTTTATGTCAAGTGTTCCAACAGTGTAAGGAAGAGGCTCGCTCCCTTGCCTTACTTTTCACAGAGGTTTTATTTTCAGTGATGACCTTTTTTCAGTACCCCTGCAGCTCATGGGAGCTCTGTGTCACAGGACACAGCTGCCCTGTGCTGAGCACTGCACAAACCCAGAACAGCTGTGGGGGTGGGCAAAGGGGAGAGAAAGAGAAAACACTTCTGAATGTGGTAGTTTAATGTTGAAGCAAGAGGTTTTTGGGGTGCCTTGGGAAGAACCAAGAAGGAAGGTGATTGGCATGGCTTTGTGGGTGTTTGCAGAGAACCCTTTCTAAACCTATGCAGAAAGGGGTCATTAGAGAAAGCATACACTGGCAGCCTGGGAATGTGACAAGTGCCTTATAAACAGGAACACCGTGCCCTCGTGGTAAAGAAAAATCACAGTGTAGGGGAAAACAAACAGCTCCTGTCTGACACAGCAGAAAGGAGGAACCAAAGAGCACAGAGAGAGAAATTATGTGGGCCCATCCTAAAACAGCAGAATTCAGATAATGGACTGCACAGCAGTGTTTTGCATGAATATAAAGGGAATAAGTTTGCACAAGGTCAAGGCCAGAGGGAAAGACAGTTGCCATAACTGGGATGTAATTGATGTATAGCAAAGTGGATCTCAGGTCTGGGAAGGAGTTTGAATGTGAAGGTTTAGAGTTCTGAGCCAAAGCTGAAAACCAAGTTATTGACCCTCTGATAGAACCATGGTCACGCTCCCAGTGCTTGGTTACAAATGGAGGGAGTTGAGTGTGCAGTGGTGGTGATACACCCAAGAGAAGGAAACTGGCTCAGATCTTGACTTGGTCAGGAGAGGAGGGGTCTAGAATATAGAACTGGCAGGTTTGTGAACATTTCTTAAAAGAAGAGGTTAATCAGAGGGATAGTTTGCCTTCGCTGGAAGAAACAAAATAATCTGGGGTGGAAGGTCACCTGTACCGGATATTGTGAGGAGAACACCTGACACTCAAGAGTCAATACTTTATAAAAAAAATTCATACAGATTTGAAGCTGAAAAAATAGTTTAGCAAGCTTAGACTGCTTGCTGAGAAAGCTTGCAATCACAATGGTCAGGTCACTAACTTCTGTAGCAATGACCATAATTTAGGATGTGATCTCTTAATCTGTGCTTCAGGAGCTTGGCTGCCAAGACCCTCTGTGAAACCGAAAGCCTGAAGTGTATTGATAAAAATGAAACAAGGTAGAAAGTACAAAAATCTCTTCCCCTTGGTTACTTTTCTTTTTTTTGAGAATGGAGAAATAGGACACCCCAATGAACAGAAGGGATTAAAGAGGAGAGGATACATTTATTTCAGGTGACAGATGCAAAAGTGAAGTGAAGTTGTGATGCTAAATGTTGAGAGACTGGCTACATTTATTGACAACTAAATGAAACTACACATGCAAGATGAAATTAAAGCTCATCATCATAGAAGTGAAATCCAAAAGTCTTTTCCAGAAACATGTCAAGGAGAGTAGGGACTGATTTTGTGGAATAATTATTTAAATTTAACCTTTCCTTCTGATTATTATTTGTACATAGTCTAAGTGTATTCATAGCTTCACATAAGCTTTCATACATCTCTGTTTCAGCATATGGATACCTGTGAACTAATGACTGTGAGCTTGATTTTGGGTTATATCTATTTGCTTATGGCATAGGAGCGAGTTTTTTGTCAGACAGATGCTTGCAACCTTTAGAATTAAATTTGCAGAGAAAATTTTCAGTATTAAAAATTCCAATTTTTCTCTGTGCTAATATTTTGTGAGCATTTATCTTTAAAATGTCTTCTTAAAGTCCTTGTAGGAAGAGTTTATAAGGACTGGCTTTGCTGTCAAAGACATGCTAAGGAAGTTCAAACAAAAGTTTCCAAATAGATTTATCCTTTACTGGTTCATCTTCTAACCCTTAGCATGACACTTACAAATCAGAAAGTACACATGAGTTAATGTCTTTTAGTTCTGTCTTTGGTAAAATATAATATTAGAGTTGAATGCTAACAAACGATGGCTTTTCCTTTTAATATCTTAATGTATATCATAGAGCCCCTTCACTTTTCCTTCTCCCTTTTCTCTACTAATTTCCTTCCTTTGTACCCCCAAATCCGTTCTTTCCCATACTCCATCTTGTCCTTATTTTTAGTCTTACATTAGCACTGATTGAGAATAGATGCAATGATGCTGGTGAAGGCCGTGCCTTTTTGGCTTGCTTTTGGAAATAATTATTCTTCTATGGGTCTAATTATTTTGCATGTAAATCCATTTATAGAACAAATTTTGAAACTTTGCAGCTCTTGGACTTTGGGTCACATACCTTGAGAGGAGACCCAGAAGAGGATGGCCACTTCAGCAGGTGGAACAAAACTGGATAGAGCTAAACATCAAACACTATTCTGCTGATTCCAAAGCACAGTAACCACCAAAAATGCCCAGCTCACATTAACAGCATTATCTATAGGTTCACACTATGAACATTAGAGAAGTTAAGTTGTTTCATTGACAATAATCTCTGTCTCATGACATTAGTGAACCTCTTGCATGGTTTTATTGGACACTCTGCTATGGAGCAGTGGTATTAAATGTAAAACAACGAAGATGTTCCAAGGTAAGGTGTGGGAGTGGTAACTTCCTGCCAGGGTGCTTGAGATACTTGGGGTTTTACTGTAATAAACACCTACAGTTCCTTTACAAGCCCAAGAAAATTCTTTAAGTGGCCTTTGCATTTATTTTACGCTGCTGGAGTCGCATTATTTGGAACTTTAGATGCAATCATTGCATCTGCTGTATTTATCTTGCACAATATGGAATTGTGAAGAAGCTAAACATAGAAGCAAGGAATAACAGGAGAGTGTTAGGGGCTCTGCTAGTGCTTATTTAAAGACTGGAGCCCTATAAAAGTGCGAGAGCACCAGTGTGATCATGGGGTCACTGATCCAAGTTGTACTAGGGCTCCGAGGGGAACTTCTCATTAGGAAGTGAATCCTTTGTGATTGTCAGAGTGAGGTTTTTCCAAAGCATGAAGCGCTGACCTGCAGTCACTGATTGCAGTGGGAATGGAGTCAGGCTGCTTCTGCAGATGGAATCCATATTTTTAGGTGCACTGAAACAGTCCAGAATTAGTTCCATTCCAGGAGCAGTGAACACTTGGCTTTTCCATTTCCATAATGCCTCTGTCAAACCCAGCACACAAACGAGTCACTGCTAAGCAGTGCTTCCTAACATATGGCCAGTCTCGGGAGGTCACTCAAACATCAGCAATTAGCATGTTTTGTCACAGTGCTATTTTCAGAATGTACAGTTTAATTAGAAAAGGTAGCAGTGAAACAGTCAGCTGTTTAAACATCAGGAAGATACCTCAGGATTTAAACTGGCTCAAGTTTATTATGGCATGCATTTTGACAAGTTAGGCTAGGAAACATTTCAGAAGTAGTTAAGTTACTTAGAAATGTAAGTCTCTGTGACTTTGAATTAATTAACTAGAAGGATTTTTAAAAGTTGCCTAGCTACCAAAAGTATTATTGCATAACCCAGTATTTGGGTATGTCACTGTAATCTATCATGTATGTTTAACCTGTCTTGTGATATTACCAGGAGTTTATATTGCTTTCCTGATCTTTGAGAATTATTTTGTTCTGTGACTCAGCTCCCTGATCTGGGAAACAGTGTCTGAGTATGAGAAGAAGGGAACCTAAATCCATAGGTAAATAGACAAATAAGTGCTCTGAGATTTTACTTTTGTTACCAACAGGAAATGGACTCAGATAAACACAAATGCCTCAACAGGACAAGGTTTATGTCTGCATGTGAGGTTCCACATTTGATATATAGCCACAGATTTCTACACATAGACCTGTAAATCCACATATATGTAGATAATTAGGAATACAATTAATGAAACTTCAGACATTAAAAAAAAAAAAAAAAGAGAAGAATTCTAAATGTAGTGTTTTAGGGTTTTTTGGGGGGGAAAGAGTGGTGGGGAGAGTATTCTCAGTGGACCAGGATTTCCGATATGAAATTTGCCAGCAGTGTAAATAACTATTCCCAGCACAACATTAGACCTAGAATTTAATGTCATAACACAAGAGTGCTTTTTATTTTTTTTTTCCTCTCTGTGTGTGTGGACATTTTGTTTTCCCATATCATGAACTTCCCTAAGGCTTGATTGAAATCAGTGAGAGTATGGGATCTTAGTATTTCTGAAAAGTGAGTTCATTTTTGTTCACAAGTTCTTGTTTTCAAATAAATTTCTTTACAAATGCTTTTTAATAATTGGGGCAGATTAAATTAAGGTTTTTCAACATGTCTCTGTTAGGGAGTTGTAAACCTTTTGACAAAGGGAACAAAATCTCCTTGATATCTTCCCCATTTACACTGTCACTTTCTTCCTCACTATGCCTGATTATACAGCCATAAATTGAGCAAAAATTTCCATTTTTCTAATTGGGTTATTGAGTGTCAAGTCTGTTTGCCAAAGACTGTAAAACAGAAGGGTAATATTTGCATTAAAAAAATATTCTCTTGCCTTCCCCTTGCTTTTCTCTCCTGCATTTGACCAGATTCATGAAAGACAGGAGAAGCTCCTTCTGATTTTTTTTGCAAGCAGTGAAAGTTTGGCTGCCTTTCAAAGGAGAAATTTTGCATTTTGAAATTTTGTCCCTTGTCATGTCCAACAGCCTGTTGCTGGAACAAGAGCATGGGTGAGATGAAGGAGAACCTGGACTTATTTTTCATGGGATGGGGGACTGCTGTTGCCTGAATTTCTCTGTGTGTCCCATTAAGGACAGGAGGTGGATCAGCTTTCCCTGACAAGACGTTCTCTATTATTTGCATATCTTAAACTGAACCAGCAGAGCAGCATGAATAGCAGTAACTGAAATTAATAAAGGGGTGTTCTGGATGTCACCTCCCACATTCTTAGCTTTTGCTGCTTCCTCTCCACCAACAGGACCCACATTCTCCAGCACAGCTCAGCTGTGTCCCTGCAGTGAGGCTGGAGCAGGGAAACACGAATCTGCACACGTGTTTTGTTTTAATAGATGTACCTTTTAACCTGCAGGATTTTATAGAACTGCATATCTGTATTTTTATAGCATCCACATGACCTTTGAGATAAAAAGAGGTCTTTTCTTTTAACTCCCCAGTTCACAACTGCTCTGATAGCTCCTCAGATAAAGCAGTGATGACCATGGTGTAAATGCCGAGATAGTTGCTGTAGGTAGATAGATAGATAGACTGAACTTTAAAATTTCATCTCCTATCTGTCATCTTACCCTACACTGGTAAGAGAATGAAATATTTAATATCACACTGCAATTATTTTTGAAGTTTCTCAGCTCAACCTGCTTTGCTATTACATTGTAATTTTAAAATTTATTGTAAAAGTAGCTCCATTTACACACTTACCTATGGCCAAGCACTGCCATGTCAATTAGATCATGGCACTGAGTGCCATGTGCAGTTGTGGCTTCTACAGCTAGGGTCTTGTCTTTAGGCTCTTGGTGAGGACTATGCCATCCAGCAGCTGACTGCATCCACCTTTTTGTAGTGCACAGATCTTTTGGGGTCTGTGTGCAGAGGTGGAGAAATTTCATAGTAGTTTTTGTCTTTGTCCCTTTATATCCCACCCATTGTAGTCTCAAATCCTCCAGCTCAACATACAGCTCCTTCCTAGAGAACTTGCCTTGCTCTTGGCCCTCTCCAAGGGCATTTTAAGGTCACCATTTTCACTCAGTGTTCCATCACAATGACATGGATTCTTTCCTACAACCCCTCACGACACAGTGTGCTTAAGCTTGAATTCCACCCTGCCCCAGTATAAAGCTGGGGAGAGCATTGTCTTTGGAATTTTATTTCTTGTATCTTTGCAAGGTGATTTGTGACGTTTGACCACTGTCCAAGATAGCACAGTAAAGAAATTTTCCCTGATATCTAATCTGAACCTAGACTCTTTCAGTTTGAAGCCATTCTCCCCCATTTTTGCATCCTGTAAAAAGTCTTTCCCATATTTCTTGTGGGTTTCCTTCAGGTACTGTAAGGCTGCAACTTGGTCAGACCAGAGTCTCCTTTTCTCTAGGTTGATACATAGACTGTGTATTGTTTGTTGAATATAAAGAGTATACAGTATGGCCTGAATAACCTAAGGGTTTTTGAACAATGAGAGTGGATTATTATCTTGCTGCGTAATTCTTAAAATTGTGCATACTTTCCTCAAAAGGGCTTGTACACTTCCTTGCTCCAAAACAAAAACCATGAAATAAAAGCATCTTCTGTTGGATTGCATCTGGACAAACACTTGAACAGTTAAACAATTGGACTAATTATCACCTAAGAATATTCAATTAATTCTTTAACCACATTTCAAGGGCTGGAGGGGAATTGTTCTTTTGCACCTTCTTCAGGAGCATTCTTCACACACTAAAGCAGTGT
This sequence comes from Pycnonotus jocosus, assembly GCA_013400435.1. Classification (NCBI taxonomy): domain Eukaryota; kingdom Metazoa; phylum Chordata; class Aves; order Passeriformes; family Pycnonotidae; genus Pycnonotus; species Pycnonotus jocosus. Next base: position 317,115 of record VWYP01032429.1, read on the forward strand.
GGATATTGCACATTTGTGTAAGAGTTTCTCAAAATAATTTCTTATAACATTCTTATGAAGGAAAAAAGATGCATGAAAAGTAACATCAAAGTGTTTTTAAATAGAATAAAAGTTTTATTTAAAATATATGCAAACAATAAAGCCAGAAAGAATGGTTCAGGCTTTATGATTTGCTCTAGCAGTGATCAGTGAAATAAAAAGAGCATAGCTCTTAAAAAAAAAATCCTTGGGTTTTTCATGCAGTTTAGAGGGCTTAAAATATATCTTCTATAAAGGCTCCATGACAAATCTGATATTGCTTGTACATAGAGACAGTAAGCCAAAATCAGCTTATATTAAGGTGAAAATGTGGACATTGACTTCAAATTGGGCTTTTCTCGATGGTTTTTATTGGGACTTGAGTGAGCTGCTGCTCCAGGAGAGGCATCCTTGGCTCTTTTTTAATGTGGACCCATTCCCTGATGTGCAGGGAAAGCTATTCCCTTTAGAGCAGGAGTTTAGTATTTCAAACTCTGCCTTTTCTACTGAGTACATTTAAATCTTTCATGGCGAGCTGTGAAAGGGAGCAGAAGGCTGGGGATGTGTCAGCCAGCCACGCTGGCCCCTCCAGGTGAGACTGATGGAACCTGGAACAGCCGCCTGGGCGACTTTTTATGGCCAAGAGCTTTTATGGGCACTTCTTCACGGCCGAAAAAGTTTGATCAAAATCACTGCAGTTATGTGGCAGACTGCAAAAGCTGATGTGCATCCAAAATTCTATTAGGCCAGGCCATGGAGAGAGAGTCCACACCAAATATGTGCTGTGGAAATACCATGCATGTGGGAAGTGGGAGCTGGGATGCTTTACCTGGGTAATATGGTTTGCTCTGCTTGAGAGATTGCTGGTGGGCATTAGGTAATGCTGGATCAGAAGGACATATTCCAATATGACTTTTCTTCCATTATATATGTTCTGAAACATATATATATATATGAAACATATATAATTTGCAATAGGTGGTGTAGCGTGCCCATGTGAATATGTGTAGGGCATGGAGAGCAGGAATATCAAACAGTTAAACCATCTGATTTACACACCTTTTGAGTAAACAACTCTCAGATTAAAATAGCAATTCCCTCCTTCTATTCCTTTATATTCCACTGAAAAACACGCACAAAAAATTCAAGTTAAGGGTGAACGACTGGAAAAACTTCAAGTACTGACAAATCCCAAGTAATTTCACAAATCAACTGTCATGGACTGTAAAGGATATTGGTTCACTGGTGGTTATGGTCATGTTGCTGCCAGCTTTTTCTTGATCACATTTTATCATAGATCATAGCAGGTTTTAGGTTGCTAGGGGTTTTTAAATTTATTTTTGTAATTGGTACAGGCACAGGCTGAGCTGCCTTTTCTTGGAGAGAAGAGTATTCAGGTGTGATGTTCTGAGTGAATATAATTCTGCACGACGTTCACTTTATTTTATTTTATTTTGTGTTATTTACTTTTCCTGGGACACTTTCAGACCCAGTGAGTTATAAAAGAACAGGGTGAGCTCATTTGACAAAATTCCAGTGGGTCACAATGTAAACCACGACATAAGTTCCTGCTGTAGACATGGAGCCCTTTCACATGTGCTTCTTAACCAGGAAAAGGATTCTCTCTTCCCTTGCCTTCTCCCCTTTCTCCCTTTGTGAAACAGCAGCATAATGCACATTGTCTGAGCCACCAGGTTGGAGTGGTCACTTTTAATTTGCTTTAAGGCTTAGCTTTCAAAGCCCAGAGATGTCTCACAGGTAGTGGTATGCTCTTGCCATAAAGTACAGAGAGATTTTTTGTTGAGATCAGATGGGAATGGCAATGATAACAAATAAAAATCTAAATTAAGGGAGAGAGAGTAAATAAATTTTTAATCATACAAAATTTAATACTTATGTTATGGAAAAGAATATTAAAAGTCATTTTATAGAGAGTGAATTTATATTGGAGCTGATTTTAAAGTTGTGCAGCTTTGAGTGATATGATAATCATGTATTTTTCTCCCCCCTCAGCTGTACTAGGGGATTGAAATTTATATACTCAATAACTAGAAAAGAATCATAAAGGATCAGGCTGGAGGAATCTGTCTCACTCCATTTTTTCCTGTCACTCCCATAGCGATTTTAATATTTTTCTTATATCTCTGCTTATTTTCAGTGCCAAACATTGTTTTCAAATACAGTTGGCTTGAAAATGAGCACTTGAAGCTGCAAGCTTGTCGGCAAACTACCATGATTTTCAGGGACTACAATGAAATCTTTAGCTATAAAAAAATATAAAATAAAAATAGGATGTCAGAGTATCCTGCCAGCTGTAAATGCAACTAAATAGTCTTATTGTGTTCTTTAATATTTTTAACTATTTTAAGCATTTGACTCTTGCTTTTTTTTTTTTTCCTTTTTTTTTTTTTTTTTTTTTTGTCTTGGTGCTAAGGGAAAATGGATTTGCAAAAGCTAACATAACAGCACATTTATTTCTTTCACCCTTTTCAAATAGGAATTAAAGACAGGATAGTCTACTGAATAGACTGCCAGATTGAGAGTCAGAAAATAAGTTTCCTGCTATCAATTCATTGAGAAAGTCTATTTGCTTTCCTTTGCCTCAGTTTCCCATCTGTAAAATGAAGATAATGTAATTTATCATCCTGTGCAACGTGCTTTGCGGTCTAGAGCAGCAATATAGAGTGAAGTATTACGATGAAATATTTTGGGGAAAATACTGATGAGCTTTAATGATTTAATTTCTTGCTTGTTAATTTTTTTTCATACTTAGCTTTTGATGTACAAGCTGCTCTCCAATCTTTTCAGTGAGCTGTTGTTGGAGATGGCTGATGTATTGATCTCCAAACAGAAAATAAGGTGGGTTTTATGTAAAAGCACTGAAGTCAAATGGCTGCGTGGTTTCACCTGGAAGTGTCAGTGAACCATTTTCAGCCACCCATAGCAAAGACAGGAAAATAAAGAGAGAATATATATAGTATTTTCAGAATTAGTTTGGAATAAGTGGAGAGATGTTCTGTCTAATTTAAACGTGGCATAAGTGGGGAAATGGAAATGTATAATGTCCCTCTCCAGTAAATGCCCTCTATATTTTTTTCCCCCCAAAATCTTGTATTTATGGGCACTTCCCCACTATTTCCATGGTCTTCTTCTTGATGTGTTATGATAGCACAGGTCTAGTATGAGCATTTGCTTGAAAGGCAGAAGTTTTTTTGCCTTTGACATGGAGATGGACATCTCTAAAATGTCTGGAAGATTATGAGAGCAAAGGCCAAAAAAAAAGCTTCATGGTATTCCTCACATAATAACCACATATAGAGTCTCCAAGAAATTTAGCCCAATTTGGTTTGAGATAGCCCACAATGGCAACTATTTACCTGTGTCTTTATCTGTCTTTCATCTTTGTTGTCTGACCTACACATTTAGGTGACAGTGGACCTGTGACTACTTAGGTGAAGTGGGTATAGGTAACCCAGGGGTTAAAGCTGCTTTGTGAAATGACATGGATGATGTTTGATATCAGAATTTTGACAACAGATTTCATTGCCAGTGGTTGCTTTTGCTCATTCTAGTGTTCCAAATGACCATCCTCTCTGGATACCCTCTGGGGCCAAGGAGCCCTGGAGGATGCACCAAAGGGTGAGCACCAAGTTTGGACTCCTGCTCTGAACTAGTTTCTGGGTACTGGCTCCAGAGATTTCCTGGGCACCAGACTTATGTGATGTGATCGTCAGTGTGGGTAATAATGATCTCTCTGTCCAGCAAACACAGTTCCAATCCAATTTATGTGCATTTTTGGTATAAAAATATATGCTAGAAAATACATGGACTAAGAATGGGTTTACAGTTGAAAGCCACTTACTTTATAGGAATTTAGAACAGAGATGAGGAGACACACAAAATATTCTGACTGAATTAATTTTGTATCTCAGAATTCTCAGAGGCTTTGAGAACAAGTATCTTATCTTGAAGGACCCACAGATTGCATAAATAGGGATGGGCACTTAATGGATACCCCCAATATCTCTTTGAGAAGAAGTAAATGATGTCTGCATTGAAGGCATTTGTCCAGAGACTTACCCTTTGTCACCTTTGAGCAGCTGGACAAATAAAAGCTCAGGGACTGTGGGATAGACTGCAATCACTTTGTGTTATCTGGCAGAAGATGATGGCTTTGGAAGGACTGGATGCATTCTCTCTCTCCTCTGGGCCCTGAGAGGTACCTGCCCCTCTGAGGTCTTTGGTATCTGCACCTTTAGCAGGAAAAGTGAAGGGAGCTCCTCTTAGGTGGAAGTCTAACCTGCTGGCCATTCAGGTTTACCAAGAAGGCAAAGACAGAGAGCAGAGAGATAAAAAGTCAAGGCTATTCATGAGGCTATAGAAAGTAGTTTAATGTCTTTACCAATTGAAGTGTCTAAGCCAAATGAATGAAGCAGCTAACTGAGCTGAAGGGGAAAGCATAATGCCTTCCATACTTTTAATAAAAACAGCAAGTTTTGTACTCTGAAGGCTTGCTTGTAGTAGTGTTTAAGGACAAAAAGCTTTAATTTTAAATGAGCGTTTGCCTGGTTTGCCTGTTGTTAAACTAGAAACTTAAATATTTAGAATTAAAAAGTTGAAGAAAGCTGCAAATTGTAAGTCCAATAAAAAGACTGAGAAACAATTTCTGAAAGATAGCTCCGTGTTAGGTCAGTGGTTTGCACCTTTTGATGCCAAGTGTCACTTGTATCCCTGTCACCTTTTCATTTCTCCCTGAACATCTGCTGTTGCATCACCTCTTGGACACCTAACCCTGCCCAAGCGTCTCCAGGAATCACTGCCTGCTCTCTGGGGTCCCTGCAGCTTCTTCTCTCCCTTTCCCTAACCCTGGCTTAGGGTTACTTTCTCCTTGCCCGTTCAGTGCTTTATGGCTTTTTTTCCAAGACAGTCATACAAGCAGAGATGAGGCACAATTCTTTGACTTATGCTTTGAGCCTGAGAGGAGCCTGGACCTCACTTGCTGGTAACTTGTACTCCAAAATGCTGTTCAGACAGTACCTTTGGATGCTTGACACAACAGAAGAGTTGAAACCTTTGATACAAGGAGTAACAGCAGATTTATTATGTTACAGGCTTGTTTAAAGGCTGGAGGGTTCCTAGTACAATTTATTGTGCTTTTCAGGAGGTACTGTTTTTCCACATGCATCCAGTTTTCTTCTGCTGAGACACAATTTGTCTTCTCTGTGAGCTGACTGCTTGCTATTAATACCCACTCACCAGGATTTTCATAGGCTAACACTAAGAATTTTTTATAACATATTTCCTCCTCACTCCTCGAGCTCCGACCTCTCCCTCAGGAAAGGACAACGCTCAGGTATGAAAAGATCAAGTGTGGAGTAATTAAGTTATTTGTCTTCTCATCTCCTAACTGTTACACAATCTAACAGTGTATTTTTAGAGGAGAGCTGGTTAATTGCTGTTAATGTTATCAGCATTTCAGGATGATTGGGAGGTGGTGAGTGAGTAAGTAATAGCAGTAGTAGGATGTAAAAAAGTAGTAGTAGAGGATGCAATCAAAACCTCAAAGAGCTCAGAGAGTACAAAAATAGGAAGTATATTTCACTGTTGCCTCACAGTTTCCCTGTTCAGAATTAGCACTAGCAGGGAGAAACCTGGGAGAGGTAACAGTGCTATAGGTCATGTGAAAAAGAAAATATTTTTTGCCCCTCCTACTTGAGAAAGAAGAGGTTTTCACACCACTGCTTGTGCAGCTGATTGCAAAAGCACTTCCTCTCACTGGGCATGAGGTGTTCACCCTCCATACTGAACTTCATCTCAGGGTTACTGTGAGGTGAGGGTCTAGAGTGGTGCAGGGTCTCCAGGCAGGTGCCAAGGAGAGCCCCTTTATTGTAAAAACCCAGCTTGTTAAAGCAGTGAGCAGGTTATCAGTTACATACTTTTAAATGATAACAAACATAATTCAACCACCCACCATTCACCATGATGTGAACATGTGATGGTTACATAACGTGTTTTCTACCTCTAATTCACTGAATCCCTTTCCCATTGTCCTTTTCTGCTTAGCCAGAGCACCAGGCCTGAGCCATGGTTTTACCAGGCCTTCCCTTTGTAAGGGGATGCAACAGGCTACTCCTGGAATTAAGGAGTCCTCTTGTCTCATCCCCAGCACAGACACAGTCATCACAGGTTTCTATACCCATACACACAGAGATAAGAAGAAAAGCGTTCTTGTTTGACATCAAGCAGAATGGACAAGTCCACATCTAACATGATTTAAGCCTCCTGTGCTCAGATACTGTTTACAACCAGTCTTCAAAGACCATTTTTTTTTCTTTTCTCTCAAGGGCATTGACTACTCCCAGCAACTCCCTCTCTGTTGGCAGTTTACTGTAAGGCTCTTGCTAAGAGTGAACCTTGAAAGAGTTTTGGGATGAGCAGAAGTGACTAAAGCTCACTGTGAAATACCCATGTTTGTGCTGTGGTCTGCATGTCAGGACAGGATTTGCACCTGCAGAGCCCAGAGGAAAAGTGAGAACAAAAGGAACCAGGACATTCAGCCTCAGCACCATGCTGAGGATTGGTACAAAAAGAGTGAAGAGTGCTGTGTCCAACGAGATAGAGGAGAAATACCTACAGAACCAGAAATGTGCTGCAAGTATCCTTTCTGAAATGGTCCATGGGCTATCTGATCATGTACATTTTAGTTTTATACCTTGACAGACACTTGGTCTGGACCAAGATGATTTTTTCAAGGGACACAGTTCTCCTGGTGAATTCTCAGTACCTGGGATCTTTCCTCTGCAATTCTCCTTCCCAGGTACTGACACAGCATTATTCTTTATCAAATCAGAGCTAACACTTCCACAGTGAAAGAAATATAATTGCAAACCAGCTGAAAATTAATGTTATAGTCTTACAATCCATGTCACAATCCCGATGACATTTGTAGTACAATATTATAATGATGGGGAAGAGGGAATAATTTTAATGGTTGACCTTGGCATTCAAATAACATCTAATAGCTGCAGCTTTGCTCAGAAGATATGTGTCAATGTTCAATTTCCAAATGTGGATTTAGAATGCCTGAATTTAGTGCCTGCATGGAAGATTCGGGTTTGTTCATCTGATGGGGAAAATACAATTTAAAAAGTTAAGGTAGGAATTTCTGTTCCAGCAGCATTTAGCAATGGAACTCAAAGCTCTCAGCTTGAAAGTGAGAAGCTTTCACTCTCTCTAATGTTAAAATGAGAAAGGAGAAGGATTATGAACCCATACTGTTGAATTCAATAAACACAACAAGGGAAGTCTGTCCTTGCAGAAAATAGAATTGTAAATCAATGAGAGAGTGATTAAGTGCAGAAGAAACAGAGCCCTCGGTAGGGTTTGCACTAACCATGGAAGTTTAGCAGCACACTCTCCCATCTCAAACACAACTGGGGTTTAGTTAAACAATATCTGGCCTAATGCCATCAATAAAAATGGCAAGTCATGCTCAAAACACTCACAGAGCAGCCAAATTTCATTTTACAGCAGGAAAAGTCAAGGCACAGTAATGGAGAAATTATTCTCAAGGAATTGCTGTGTCGCACAGGTCAGATAGAACTTGTTTTTAACTTAGCACATTGTGCTGGTCTCTAAATAGGCCAGTGGGATGCCTTAGCACAGTGAATCCTTTCAAGGTCTAATTAGGTGTAGTCAAAGACCTTGGACAAAACCCAGGGACTCCCAAAGGCAACTCTGCATATTCCAGTCTGACTGAGGAAGACCTAGCAAACATACAGCAAAATAGACTGAAATGTCCATGCCAAGAGCAAAATATTGCTCATTCTGAGCTGGTTTTGGTACTTCCATAACATTCAGATGTATAGCTTCAGAAGAGAACTGTCTGGGAAAGGTTGGTGAAATATTCTGTATATCTGATGCATGTTAAGGCCAGGACATTTAAAAATTAGTTTACTCCTGGTTCCAGTGGAATGCTTTGTGGACAGGAGCAGACTGGAACTACACTTGTCAGAAAATACCAACATGTTCCCTGCAGTCTAAGAGGTGGCTCTACCAAGAGTCTCTCTCAGCTGACATCTAAACTGTTGGTATGTTTCTGCTTTGGTTTTTATTCTAGGTGCACATCCTATTCTGAAAGGTCACCATGAGGGAGAAAAATCAGCTCAGGATGTGTAATTTGTGAAAACATCAGAGAAATAAAGAATGCCACTACAATGGAAAGAGAAAATGAAGGGCAGAGCAATGATCATATGAAAGAAAATATCATTCCTTACCCAGACATGATGTCATTCTCTTGTGATACAGGAAAGGACTGGGGAAATGCAAAATAACTGTAGCTACAAGGGCTTGAGAATTCCCTGAGGATGACTGCAGATAGATTTGTGTGATTAGTCATGCTCCATGTTTGGTTCAGTGTCAGGTTTAGTCCAAGACTGAGTGCAATAAATGAAAGGCAAGGAGCAGAGTGAGGGGAGAAGGCAAAGACAGCTGTCAAAGAAGGAGCTTTAGCTGAGAGTGGGGAGCAGATGAAACACCCCTCTGGATGGTGGTGGGAAAGGAGCACAGACTACTCTAGTAGTACCACCTATCCTCTTGGGACACTTCCTAAATGGTTTGGTGTTTGGTTTTTTGTTGTTGTTGGGGTGGTTTTGGGTTTTTGTTGTTTTTTTTTTTCCTGTCCGGTGGAGTGGCATCTGTCTAACATTAACCCAAAAATTAAGGATGCACCTTTTGTCACAGAGTCTTTCTGAAAGTGAGCTACCCTTTCCACTATTGCATATCCTCTCCCCTTTGAAAAAGAACATATTAAGAATGCAGAGGAACCGAAATGTAGAAACAAAATATTGACAGACAATACAGAAACATTTCACATATTGTCTTACTCCTTTTCACCGGGAAGCTTTGCTTATTCCTCAATAAATCTCCATTATTACTTTTTTAAAGCTTCATTGCTAACCAATGACAAAAAATTTGTCTTATATGTCCCACCATTACACATTCCATTGACATGGGGAGTGAGTGGCATTATCTGGAAAGGAGAGCTCACCGTCTAGGTGATTTCAGCCAATCGCAGATGATGATATTGTATTACCAGTTTCATAATATAAATGAAAAAGATGGCCTTCATTTTGATGAAAGCTGTAAAGTAGCTATTGTGCTTGTTTTGTATTGCGAGGCCCAAATGTATTATTTATGCAATTTTCCTTTTGAAAGGAAAAACTGAAAGAGACTATTTCATTTTGCAGCATTCAGTCAGGGCTATTGTCTCATGAATGTGAACATTCCTGCATTTTATCAGCTCCGAACGCAGAAGGCAACTCACAGATCACACATAGAAAGGATTTTTCAAAGTTTGAAAACTGCTTTTTAAAAAAGCTAGACCCTAATGACTCGAGATATTATTTGTGCGTGCCTGTAGGCTGAATCAACACTTGGCCTATCAGAGTGTACACAGAGCAGCGTCTTTTTCAAGGTCTTAAACAGCTTTGATTGAATCTTCGTGCACGTTAAATTGATAATGCAAGCAGCCTGTAATACACAATATTCATAACAATGGGATACATCTTCATTTGTAAATACACACTTTTGTGCCAAGTTAGCACATATTCAGGGATCTCTGAGCCACTTATCGGCGTGACAGCAGCCTGATGTTGCTGCTCTGGTGCAACAAATATTGCCACTCTTCTGGAGCTGGGGAAACTGAGGCAGGTGCACCTGAAAAGATTTGCTTGGGGTTGTAAAGCCAGCGCTGATAGTGTGGGAAAGGTTGCTGGCATTAGCCCATTGGACAGTCTGTGACACATGGAGTCACTCCCTTGGACCTGCTGATGCTTGTGTCTATGGAGAAAACACTCACTGTAGAGAAATGTCGAGATTTTTGCCTGTCCTTGACACCAGTAGAAATTAGATGTTTGCCCTTGAACACCCATATACAAAGAGGTTGGTTACTCTTTGGCAGAGAGACACATTAAAGCTTAAATTGATATTCAACCTCTTCCCCTATGTACCTAATTAAAGGCTCACTTCTGAGATACATCTTTTCTTGCCTGGTTGTTTTTTGGTTTTTTTTTTTCCCTCAAAACCCACATTTTTAGTCCAATGCCTCTGAAAATTGCCATTAAAAAATATACCTCAGTTTTGTCATTCAACTTTTGTTGGACCCAATGTATTTCTCTCTGTCCTTTCTTGTGTTCTGGGATAGTGTACAAATGCATATATGCAACACATATATTTAAATGTTAGTTTACCTGTTGCCCTATCATGAAATAAAGAATAAATTAGTGGAACCACTCCTATCCCCAGTGAAGTCATACAATTAATTTCTGATAGGGGCTTACAGTGGACATTATTGAGGGTTAAATAAAGGTTATTACATTTTAATAACAAATCAGAAATTAGGTTTACATTTACTGTTTTCATGTACCCATAGATATTTTCTTTGGGTGACCTAATTGCAGCCTTGCAGCACCCGAAGGGAGCCTACAAGAAAGATGGAGAGACACTATTGACAAGGTCATGTAGTGACAGAACAAGAGGGAATGGCCTCAAACTGAAAGAGGGCAGGTTTAGCTTGGATATTAGGAAGAAATTCATTATTGTGAGGGTGGTGAGGCCCTGGCACAGGTTGCCCAGAGAAGCTGTGGCTGCCCCATCCCTGGAAATGTCCAAGGCCAGGTTGGATGGGGCTCTGAGCAACCTGGGATAGTGGAAGGTGTCCCTGCCCATGGTAGGCGGTGGGACAAGGTGACGGTCAAGGTCCCTTCTAACCCAAGCCATTCTGTGATTCTCCAACCTTATAATACTTCTCAGCAGCAGTGGAAGAAATAAATTATTTCTGTGGATGCTCCTGGCCAAAGTCCATGAATACAACCAAAACCATGGTAAATTTTGTTTTAGCTGGATGTAGAGTTACTGCAGTTTAGAACACGAGTCCCTATATCCATTCATGTTAGGAGACACCAACAGCAGCAACACTGCAATCTTTGCCACATTTGCAAGTCTCACCATCCACTGTTTTCTCCTCTACATTCCCAGACATATTTGGCTTCCCAGGAGTGTAAGCTGATATGCTGTGTTTAGAAATACTTAAGGGGCTGTAACCATAACATACAAGAACAATACTTAACAGATAGCGTATGAAATAACAAAAATCAAATAAAACAACATTACACTGCAATATGGGGTTAATTCTGAGCAGATCTGGTACAGACGTGAAAATGAATACTTGTCATGTAATCAAATGGAAAAAAAATAATGTAAAAGAAATATTCAGGTTCACTGATTGTAGTTGTGCTAATGCTAGATTACAGTTATCTGTCAGCTCTAAGTACTGGCACACAATACTCTGGATGCTTACTTTTCTTAACTGTCTCAATTTGTATTTAAAGCTTCCTTTTGGTGACATTCTTGCCATGGGAATTCACTTGCTCCTCAAAGTGAACACAGAGTGAGTGATAAAGCAGTGAATCTGATCTTTTTAGAAGTTCAGATAAATGCATACCTGTTTTTCTTCTTGTGATTCACTTTAATTCATCTATTAGTGACAGCAAAAAGAAATCTACTGTTCCCATGCCTGTGTCTCAAGCAATAATGGGAAAGATAGGGTGTAGGGACTGGAATTGTCCTGATTGAACAGTTTTTCCTAAATCTCAGTGTGTTTTAATCATATTAGTTGTATTTTTATCCCCTGAATTAATGAAATCAAATATTTTGCTTTTGTCTCAGGTATTTCTTGCCATTTCAGGGTTAGTGCACCACTGAAATGATCACAAGTCTTTTACTCTGGATGCTGGATAAAAAGATACACTGGAAAAAAAAAATTGTTGGCATACAGAGTAAATTGCTGTGGACTAGCAATTTAGCAACAGATTTGGGCAACAGGTATTGCTCTCTCGCCAGCATTCCTGTCATTGTCTGAGGCAGATGGCTCCAATTTTATACACAGTTTTTCAGTCTGTAAAAGAGAGATCGTATATTTATTCATCAAAACAAACCAAAATGAGCAAAAAAGCCCACAACACAACTTTTTCTGTGCCTGGTCAGTGAAATAGACTTGGAAGAAAATATTGTTTTATTTGGAAAATAAGTCTCCATTATGCATTTGAATATGAAAGCTAGAACTGCCTAAAAAATGAGGATAGGTTTCTTCTCATAAAATATTTTTTCTTTCATACAGAAAAATGTAGCAAGGAACACAGAATTCTTCTCAATCAAACCCACAGCTGTTAATGGTTTAATTTAGGAAACAGATTAATTTCATACCAAATAGTGATCAGTAAAAGTTGTGACGCTGCCCCATCTGGGTCCTGTGCCATTTGCCAGTATGGAAAACTGCCCCCCTTTTCCTTCTACATTTCTTTTAATTCCTCATGTATTTCTTCTGAGCTGCTCAAATTTCCAAATTTGCCCTTCTCCCTCATGCTTCACTTCCCAATCCCCACACCTCTGATAATACATAACAGAACAAGAGAGCAGGATGGTGTTTTGTTTTTACAATGGTCTGCAGCTGAGAAGGGGAGTAGGTGTCACACAGCCTGCCAGAGGCGGCTCAGCTCTGCCTGGATGGAAGGCTCTGCAGGGCCAGGGATGAGGTGGGTGATATTCTGTAGGTGGCTGATATTCAGCTGTAGGAACCCAGACATTCAGGATGGGTGGTAAAAGAACCCTCAATATCTACATCATAAAAGCCCTTGCAAAAAGGCAACGCCCCAGATGGATTTGAGGCTCTGGTTTAAGCTGTGTTGTTGTTCATGGGTTGAAGAAGTGTAAAGTCCAGGCTTTCTGCCTTTGATAAGAAAGAAATTCCTTCCACTGAAGAAATTCCTTCCACTGGAACTAAATCCTGACAAAGAACTGCGTGATAAATTCTAGGTGGAATGACAAAGACATCCCTTCTTGGGAAGTTAATATATTACTTAAGATCTGGCAACAGCTTAGCTCCAGACATGCTGTTGCTTGTCTGTAAGGGTAACTCTGACATCCCAGTGAGAAAGTTTACTTCCTTCACACCTGGTCTTGTGTGCTATTAAACCATCACAGCAGCTGCTGAATTATTTATCTTTTTCCAGCAGACAAAACTAGTATTCCAACCGACACCCCCCTTGCCCAAGAGGAAAAAGCAGTTTGAGGGAGAGAATGCATTACAAAATCTGCAGTTACAAAAGTTTACACCATTAAGCATTTAGGGTTTACATAGAGAGCAGTGGCATGCAACAGCAGGCACATCCCTAAGCGATTTTTCTGCAATCGGAATTTCATTCATTACCCAATTTTCATGCAAGTCCCCTGGCATTTGAAATATGGTTCAAGGTAGGTTTCCCAAGGGCTCTCCCCCTCCCATAATAACTGATTTGCAGTGTCCAAAGACAGATCTAAATATCTTTGGCTCAAATTACTTAAGGCCTGCAGAGCAGGATCCTCTGTCATCCTCATCACATCTCACACCTACAGAACAGATAACAGATTAATATCGGGTCTCCAACATTTCATCAGTGTCTCCAGCTAAGGCACCTTGCATTATTTTATCTGGAAAAGCAGGAGGAGGTGAATGGAAATGTATTTGCACTCTACAGGAGAATGAGGGTGTGTGGATGGCAAAGAGAAGGAAAGGGGAAATGAGCAAAGGTTTCTTTTGGTATTACAGGAAAAGGAACAGAGCTAGTCCTGGCAAAGTTCTCTGTTCCGATTATGTATCCAGTTTTATTCAATCACTGGATTGCTCTGTGTCTGACACTTGGTCAATAGTGCAATCTACCACTGATCAGAATAAAACAGCCACCCTAGAATACCTTGGAATTTCATTAGTTTCTTTTCAATGTTGTCTTTTAACTAGGTGATTACTTGGAAACACAAACCTACAGCACGATTCCATGCATTTCCACTTAAGGAGCCCAAGACCCTAAACAGTGATATAATTTTTCTTTTTTTTTTTTTTTTTTTTTTTTTTTTTTTGTCAGAAACACTTTTCTTAAACAATTTCCCTTTTGTAAAAAGAAAAAAAAAAAAAAAGAAAAAGAAAAAGAAAAAAGAAAAAGAGAAAAAGCCCTAATATAATCAAAGCCACAGATGGTTTCCGCATCTCAAAATTATATCTGCTCTTCCCAGGTTCAGAAATTTTGGAGTCTATGTTTTGGTTATCACCTAAATGACCTCCTAGTCTAAATCCACTTTCAAAAGCATTATTAAAAAAACCCCCATTATTTATAATTCTTTCTCAGTGATTCCTGTAAATGTGTCAATTAACACAAATTCCTTCCATGAATTTCTGCAACCAACTGGCTGTAATTTTTCTAGTCTTCTCTTTCAATATCAATTTCATGATTTTTGAAGTAAATGGACACAGAACAGGAGGTTGAATACTGCTTAGGTTCATGGGAATTACACACTGTAGTTTATCACTGATAATACAGGCACCTTTAAAACTTGCTCTTTGGCTTTAAAGGAACAGTGGACACCACATTTTTACTCTTGGGGAATATTTGGTGCTAGATTTGTGCTGTCCTACTCTACTGACACTTTCTGTAGAACTGTGATTGAAAAGACAGGGGTTGTGTTACATGATGATGATGATTGTGGAAAACTTCCAGGACAACTGAACCAGAATGTGCAATTAATTCTTACTCTGTACTTTTTTTGGTTTTTTGGTTGGTTCGCTGGTTGTTTTATTTTTTTTTCACAGTTACTTCCTTTTCCTGGCACCCTTTTAGCTCAATGTCTGACCTGGGTTGCATCATGCTCTGCAGGATTCATCCCGAGTCCCTATTGACTGCCTCCAGCTGGAAAGTTTTTCCAAGATAAGGTGAAAACAATCCCGTCTGCCTGGAGGCTGATCCAGGGCAAGGAGTGGCCCTGCTTTGAAAGGTTGTCTGAAAGGGCATGTTTGCACCCAACTCTGAGATCGAATCCAAAGTAAACCTGGTTTCTCTCTAGGAAAAGGCTGAGGCAATCCTGTCAAGCCCTCTCTAGTTTAATGTAATCTATAAGCATCTTTCTTAAAGTGAGTCTGTCTAGTGAACAGACTATCCTCTTCTATCTTAGCTGTCCCCCAGGACAAAAACAAGGGTCACCTTTGGCTCAGCCTGTTCCCCAGGCTGAACCAGGAGATTTGACTAAAAAAATAACATGAAAGGATCATCCAGCAATCCCCTGAAATAATCATCTCCTTCTGCTATCACCCTCAACCTATTGTGACATGAATGCATGCATTGTGTAACCTATTCAGTCCATATTCTGCGTTTTTTTTTCTCCTAGAGCATAATTTCATCCTTAATTTTTGAAGCATTGCTCACTCCTCTGTTTTATTCTTTTCCTGCTCAACAGCCCTTGTTTTGCATAATTCTATTTCACTATTTTCTCAGAATTCCTGCTCAGCCTCTGATGTCTTCATAGCCTGCAATTTCCTTAGCTTCTCTCTTTGTCATAGTCTTACCTTTTATTTTCCCAGTCTTCTTCATGGTCCAGAGGAGCTTTTGCCTCTCCAGCTTTTGCCTGTAGAATAAATCTCCTATGAAATCTTTTCTAGTTTCTTCCTCATTTGCTCCTTTAATCTATTTAGTTGTTTCAGTTTCCATACATCTTTCCTCAGTGGCCTCCTTGTCTGGGTGCTTCCCTCAATACACACCTGCCTTTTTCAGCTCTGTCTTCACCCTTTGGCAGGTCTGTCTGCATTTTTGGCCTCTTACAACTCATTAATCTCCAATAACTTCGAGCTGCATAATAAAGTGTTGTTTAATGAAAAGACCACTCAAAATGTGATGTGATGACATGGACATCTTAGTGGCTCATCTTCAAGTGTGATTGAGTCCTACCAAACTCTGGAAGTTGTAGTATTCTTCTACACCAACAAATGAAGAAGAAAATCCAGGCATCAAAGTGAAAACAAATAGAGAGGAAGAGCAGTGACCTTTAAAATCAATTCTGGGTTGTTTGTTTGTTTATTTGGGGGCTTGGTCTTTTACCTCTGTCTCATTAAAATACATTGAAATTAAAATACAAACTGTATAATGACACCTGATTAATAGCAAGATCAGACCAATGTCTCTCCTTAGGTGAGTTCTTGTAGCACAATTGTGCTGGAGGAGGCTGTGTGCAGGGTCAGGTGGTTGGTGTTCAGCACAGCTGTTAGGTTGTGTCCATCAGCTGTAACACCCTCTCCTGTTTGCTCCTTTTGTTGTTTACAAAATGCAGCAATAGAACATCTTTTGTCCTTGCCAGCAGATGCAGCTGTTTAAGCAGATTTTTTTTTTTTTTTAATGTGAATTCAATAGCTGGGATATGGCCTTGATGTGCACAACAACTCCCCAAAAAGGTGTGAAAATAAGAAGGAAGCTATCACCAAACACTTCCCAGAGTATGTGGAGGTAGCATTATTCTGTATGTAATCTATCATTTTTTTCCCCCTACCATTCAGTAGCACCTAAAGGCCCAAGATTTATAATAAACAACATCTTATTTGAGCCTGCTTCTAACCTTCATCTTGTGAAGGGAAGAATTTTGATTAGCTGCTATTCCCTTGCATTTTTGGGGGTTATTTTAGCAAAGTTAATCACATCTTTGCCTGGAAAGCATCTTGCATAAAGACTGAAATGTAGGTCCTCTGGGTTAAAACAAATTGTTCTTTTATGGAGTGGTCATCAGCAGCATTTTTCACATAAATTCTAGACATTGGGGTGGTTTTATAAGGAACTTAGGGATGATGGGATACTGCCTGGGATGGGCTTGCTCTAGGAGTGGTAGAAACCACAGAGAGTGCACATCAGTTAGAGAGCAAGCTGTGGAGCTCAGTGCTGGGAATTCATCCTTTCATCATCTGTTTGAAGCAGCTCAAGATGATGAATCAGCAGAAACCTCTGCCTCTTTTCCTGGTTCCAAGGGTAGTTCAAGTCATCAATCAGCCCAAGTCTGTAAATATACATATGCCTGGGCTCATTTGACCTCTTCTTTTACAGCTTCACTCTTGAAACCACCTATACTGATCATGATTTTTTCCTTCTTTAAGAGCAGGTTTAGGAAGCTCTGGCAAAGGAAAGGTTGCTTTAAATATGAATGGTTACACTGGAATTGGTTTTTTTTTTCTTTTTTGCTATTTTTTTTCCAGTAAACCACTGCATAGCAACACATTTGTGGAGAAATATACAACTATTACAGGTATTAAATGAGAATAAGTTGATGTTACTATCAAGTTAATGGACAAACCAAATACTGTGTTGTCTCCAAAAATTACATATCATAAAGAAACAGAAGAGAGAACTGTGTATTTTGCTTTAGTGTCATTTCTGTGCTAAACCAATATGTTTTCTTTGGACTGTGAATAACGTAGGCTGCTATTTTGTGAATTTTCCTCCTAGATTGCATTTATTTTATATTTTATATTAAATTTTTGCTTGATTTTCTTTCTAAAACAAATCTGAATCACCAATATCTGTTGCAGGAAACTACTGCAGTTTGAAAATTGGTTGTGTCTTTCAGTTCTGATAAAACTGTGAGACAATACTTTTTCTGTGGGTGAATTTATGGTTATACTTACGGTGAAGATCTTCTGAGAAATGACTTTTGAGTGTTTTCAATAGATTTATTACTTTTTTATTATTGTGGTGGCATTTTCCTCTCTTTGGTGCTGGTAGTGATTTCAGAAAAGCAAAATAAAAACAAAAAAAAGTGTAAATATTAGCCTTTGCTGAAGTTTATAGACTGAATCTAAAGTAAATGCTGGTGTTATAAAAAAACATAAATATAAGGTTTGATCTTTAAAGATAAGACAGGTGCTTCACCTATAGCTCTTTCAACAGAAGATGTGATGAGATGATCCATAGCTATCAACTTGTACTGTGAAGGTGTTATTTGTGGGGAGTATTTTGTAATTTTCTAGGTTTGTTTGACTACAGGAAGACTATAAGGGAGTATCTAATTGTTGAAAATAATTGTTATTTTTTAAGAGGTGGAGTTAGATATGGCTTTAGATATTGCTTAATTTCTCTGTGATCCATCAATCTAATATTAGTTACTTCAAATGAAATTTAGCCAAGTTTATGAAGGTAAAGAAATGTTTTTCAAATGCTAAGATATGAAAGTAGGTAGTGCCACACAGTGAAAGGCATGGAATAAAGTCTTAGATTTTTTTTCATAAAGAGTGAAAATACAGGGAAGTGATTACACAGAGCTATGCAACAGCTCACTCTGCAAAAATTAAAAATATTATTGGCTGGAATATAACTCCAGTTATCAGGGTGGGTGTTTAGGCTTTTAACTACTTCAGTAAAAGACAAAGTGAGTCTTCAATAAGAGAAATTCAGTAATCTAGCATAAGAAAATGAATGCTAATATTTTATCTGTATCATCCCTACTTCAGTTGCTAACTCTCCAAAACTCTGTCTGCACATGCCAAGGAAAAAAAAAACAACTTCTTAAACACTGTTTTAGCTTTTGAATATTCTGCTTTATGCAAGGAATACAAAAATGTCAATGAGTACATGGGCTGTATGATCATCTGCCCCATATTGAAGAACAGGGAACGTGTTATGAGCTGAAGCTGTAACCAGACAACAGATAAAGGAAATCTCCTGCAGTAAATGCACCTCTCCATTGTCTCCTTGTCTGTTGAAATCTGAGAGAGGAACAGCATGTTAAAAAATCAGGGCAAACTATTTTATCATATACAATGGCTTATCCTGGACAAGTAATACTGTGGGAAAAGATATTAAATTGCAACCCTGTTAGAAAGTTTGAAATTTGGCCAAGTTAACTTTCCTCTCCTCTATCCCTTGATCAAAGATATATGAACCAAGGCATTAATTTGGTAGCTCCTTTTTTTTCTCTTTTCCAGCTGATAGATATTAAATTTTGTATTGAGCATTCAAAATTATTTTCAGTCATCAGCCTGGGAGGCCTTCCCACCCTATTGAGGTCAATTGGTTTGAAATGCACAGAAGGTAGGAAATATGTAATATTTTCCCCTGCCTTTTTGGGGCTCTTAAAATATTTTACCTCCTTCAAGTCAAGAGTAGAAAGTCTGTAAAGAAATGAATTTTTAATCTCTGATTTATATCAGCAACAGAATCTCTTTACCTAAGGAGCAGCATTTCTTCCATGCTTTTGGGTGTTACCTTACATCAAATTCTGACCCTTTGGTAAGGTGTCTTCTTTTGACTCACAGATCTGCTGGCTTTCATAAACACACTGCCTTTACTTTTAATCAGTGCTCAGTTTGGGGAGCTTGGTAGTCAGGTTGTAATTGGAACTACATCTAATAGAGTGGTGGTAAAATAAAACAAAGCAAAAAAACCCACAAACCAGTATGCAGAAAAATGTGCTTTCTGGATGAATATGGATGGAGATGAAGTTTTAAGTTTGTTCTTCCTGCCCCCATTTGCACAAATCTCCATGTGTCACAGAAGGAAGGGATGACCAAGGAGATGGTAGCCAAATGTTCCAAACACTTTCTACTTGCTCTAGAAAAGTTACAGCAGCATTGTAGGATGCTCCTTTTGACCCAGCTTGTTGGCTGGTATTAAAGCTGTATAAAAGTGCTGATGGTTTGATATTGAGTCATTAGAGCATGTGAGAATAAATCTGGAAATGAAGGAGAAGAAAAAGGCTCATCAGAGGAACCTTTGAAGTTGTCCAGAATGGGAGGAAACTCAGACTTTTTTTTTTTTTTAATTTAAAATATTATTTTCTTTGCATGGTCTATGTCCCATAATTTAGTCTGTATGAGCTGTGGCTTGAAGCTGCATGGGAAAACAGCTTGCTTATAAATAGAAAATTAGATAGATCACTATGCCATATATATCCCAATACCACAGTCATTTCCTGGCCCTGATAGTTTATGAACATGGAAACAAAGGTTTCTGCCAAAGCTGCCACCTGTAATGAACCAAGGTGCAATTTAAATGTTAACTCTGCATTAATGACCATGATCATGACCAATATGACTGTGAAGTAATGATAATCTTGTTATTTGTCCTCATACTCATGAATTGAAAATCACACTTTGCATATATCAAGTACCAGAGCACAGAAAAAAAAGACATTTTTGATGGTCCTTGAAAGACATTGGGAGGAGGTAGAGTATGAACCCAGAGTACTCTAAATTAGAGTCTAAAGCAATCTTCTTGATAACTCTTCCCTTACCTGGCTAAGATGAAAGAAGTGGGCTGAGACTTAATGTAAGAAAAAACTACAAAGCTGGTGAATAAGGTCTGGTCCAGAGGTACAGGCCAGTCTCTTCCAATCCCAGAGAAAGTGTGGTGAGGATCATTAGACAAGATATGTTCTAAATATCCTTCCCAGGAGAGGTAATAAGTATCCTGGGCCCTCTGGTTCCAAATTGATTCAGTAAAAAAAAATGACGTAGAGGAAGATGAGTCTCAGTGTTGCTGAATTCTTATGAAAGAGTCCTGGGGATTTCAGGCTAGGGGAGCACTGTTTTCCAGATAGAAGTCACCACAAAAGCAATTTTCTTACAGAAAAAATGACCTTCTTGCTTCCCTCGTGGAGGATAGTGCTTTCTTGTCTCTATCCCTGCTTTTCAGAAAGCATTGAAGTTTATGCCAATGCACATCTCTACCTCTGAACTCCACACTAGTTATTCTCCCTTGACAAGATGAAGGAGCACACAGACATCCATATTTACCAGACAGATGCCATGTCAAAGCCAGTGTTTGCATTTACTGTTGCTATTGGCCTCATCTCTGAGGGTTTCCAAGATCTTCAAATCCATGGAATCAAAACTCTTATTTGCTGTATTGCTCTTCATATTTACACAAAATTGTATTAATTGTGACAATTAATATTTGACTATTTTAATTATAAATATTTGTGTGTATTTGATTAATTCATGTGTAAATTGAGTTATCAGAACATGCTTTATTTTATCTCTGCTATTACCTGAATATAACAAACCTACAAACAAAGCCCAAAAGAACTTTCCAGGCAATCTCAACCACGATGTGTTCTTGTGTTCCACTGTCCTGACAAATATTGGAGCACTGATTTGAGTGAGAACAGATCACTAATGCTTTAGTAATCACTATATTTAGTGAAAGTATTACCTTTTTTTCTTTCTTTCTTTCTTTCCTTCACTCTCTCAGTACAAGTATCTGATTGATTTCCTCCTGGACAAATGTTTTTAATCCCAATTTAAAATATATTAACACAGTGCTTTAAAGGTCCAACATTTTAAGGTATGTTAATTCCACGTTTATATTTTACACACATCTGAGTGAGACCACTATAGCTGACACCCATGTTTTACTCTTAAGCAAAGAGAAAATAAAGAATAGCAGGAAAATAAAGAATGATAAATTTTGCTGGGTATTCTGTTTCTGTTCTGATTCTGAGTGCACCACTGAGTATTGATACATAGCTCATTCACACACTACTTTCAAGACTACTACACAATTTTTAAAATACTACTTTAAAAAGTACTTTTAAAAATACTACTATTATTGAATCGTCTCAATCCTCCTATGGTGATGAGAAACAGGAACCAGTAGAGTCCAAATGTATATTGGAAAACATTTTACTCTCTCTTTTGTGAACTCTGTCAAATTCCCAGTGCTTTTTCAGGGTTTGTTCCTCCCCTCCTGCTCATCCTGGGTGTTTTCTTCCCACTGCTTTTCCTCATGTGTTAGGGTACAGCCAGGGACAGTGATATGACATATTGCAGATAACATCCTAACATATTAAATAAGGATGTTCAAACACAGTGACAGATCCCGTTGTATGATGATACATCAGGGCAGCTCAAAGATAAGAATTTTAATATATTCTATTATAGAATCACTTAAGCTGACTAAGTGATAGCTGTGGGGGGAATGGAACAGCTTGTAGCTTCCGGAAAGGGTTAAGAGACCAGAAATGGGAACGAAATACCTGGGTGCTACAGGGAGACAGAGGTAGGAGTAAGCAAAATAAACCTGTGAGACAGAAAATTCTTGATCTCTTTGAGTAATGCATGATACAGCAAATGTAATTTTTTTCTTATGTGGAGGATGAGATGTTCTCAATCTTTGTGACCTGCAAAGACAATCTTTCTGAACTGCCCCCAGCAACAACTTTTCTACAATTTCTCTGAGTATAAGCTATGAATGCTTACAATTAGATCACAGAACCTCGGAATAGTTTGGATTGGAAGAGGCCTTTACAGGTCACTTAATTTAACCTCCAGCTTCAGCAAGCAGAGCCATCAACTAGATCAGGTTGCTCAGATCCCTGCTCCATCTGACCTTGAATGTTTCCAGGGATGGAGCATCCACCACTTCTCTGGGTAACCTCTTCCAGTGCCCCACAACCCTCTTTGTTACATCTAGTCTAAATCTACCCTTGTATAATTTAGAACCATTATCCACTGCAACAGACCCTGCTAAGAAGTCTGTCCCACCTTCCTTATAAGCCCCCTTTAGGTACTGGCAGGCTGCCCTAAGGTCTCCCCAGAACTTCTGTGCTCCAGGCTGAGCAGCCCCACCTCTCTCAGCCTGTATTTACAGGAGAGCTGCCCCATCCCTCTGATCAGCTTTGTGGTCCTCTTTCTGGACCTGCCACAACACATCTTTCCTACATTGAGGATCCCAGGGCTGGATGCAGAAGTCCATGTGGGATCTCACCAGAGGGCACAATCACCCCCTGGGCCTGCTGGCCACCTTAGATACTTTGGTGGTATCAGCTTGCCTCATTTTTCTTAAACCTCTGCATCTCAGTCCCTTTAATTTCTGAATTTCCTTAGATATCCATCACTGAGAATGCTATCAACTGTTTTAATTTTTTTTTTTAGCTGCAAAATATTTTTCCATTTTAAATTAAATTTTAGCCCCAGAGAAAGCATCCACCAGAAATTTGACTTCCAGACTAAGAAACTATCTTTCAGAATTAATCATTAAGTACAACTGAAGATTTTAAGCGTGTGAAGGGCATTTCCTTTCATATTAGGAAAGGGTCTCTTTGCCTTTCCCTTTATAACAAAGATAACATGCTTTCACCTAGAACTACAAGCCACTTTGCTTAATGAATTTGAATGGTGAAAAGTATTTACTTCCATGATATCTGGAAAGAAAAGGAGTGTTTTGGAATCTGATTATAAAGGAAGAGCCAGTTTTAT
>VWYP01032429.1:361274-373774 GCA_013400435.1 Pycnonotus jocosus
CCCTTGTTTTAAAAAAAAAAAAATCCCCCCTAAAAAAAAAAAAAAAAAAAAAAAAGGAAAAAAAAAAGAAAAAAAAAAAGAAAAAAAGTTGTTAAAGTTGATGAGCTATAGATTTGAAGCCTTTCCCTCTGCTCATACATGCCTTGAAAAATAAGATAAAAGACAAAATAACCTCCAGCTGAAATTAATAAAACTATCCTCTTGCAGTTAGAATAAAATGTGAGGGGCTAGACTTTGAAAAGTTTGAGTCTAAGACATGCTCCAAAACTTAGGCTGAGGTTCTTTAGTCCTGATTTTTTCTCCAAGCAATGAGCTCTCAGCATTTCTTACTAAAGAAGGGAGAAATTTCCGAGGGCTGATACGGCTTGAAAAGTGGGGCTTTTAAAAATGGATTCAACATCTTATTTCAGAAGTAAGTGAAATACCAATTTAAATATCAGGCCTGAGGTCTATTCCTGCAACAGATCAGGTGGAAGCACATAATTTACATTAGGTCACTCCTAAGCTGAGTCCTTGGTGCTGTGGCTTCACAGGGGGATTAAAGGGGATGGAAGTGAAGGAGTAACACCTTAAGTGTCACCATCTTAGGAGAGACATTTTAGTCTCCTTTTTCCCTCTTGTGCCACCCAGAAAATCTGCACAGTATTTTACAGTTTATTTAAAAGTTTTGGTTAAATATTTGTAAGCAGTAGCAGACATTTCCTCTTACTTTTGAGTCTCTGAGTGGTAAAACAAAAATAAGATTTTGCAACTTTTTTAGTTCCTGTACTCTTTACAGGGCCAAGGGGAGCTGGGCACTTAGGAGTAGTAATTCATTCTTAGTGACTTTGATATTTATAAATAGATGTGTAAAATCCCTAATATTTTTAGAGTCTCTCTTCTAACATTACAGTAGACAAAACCCCAAAATTCTTGGTGACAACTGCCAAATGAGGGCAATAGACAGAGATGAATCTAACTCTGGACCAGTATGTCACTGTGTGTACTGGGCAAAAAAATTAGTGAAATTTTGTGTGAAATTAAGAAAAGCTACCACAACATGTCAAGAAGAATCATATTCCCAGCTGCAGGAATCCAGGAAGAAAGATAAACAGTACATCATGCAGCTATATACATATAAACTGAGGACTAAAATCTTCTCAAGCCACTATGGAAGGCTAAAATAGCAATTCCTTCAAGACCAACACCACCCTGGCAGGACTGTGGTTTTGGGAACTGCACAGAATTCATCCAGTGGGGTATTTCCTCCCAGTGATTTATATTATATTGGATGTTTGGTTCTTGGCAGCTCTCAAAAGCATGTATGGAGAGGCTGAGCCAGGATGATTCAGTACAATTCAGTATAATTAATTCTCAACAGGAGAGAGTTTCTGTCACACTTGGTCCTGCTCTGATCCTCACCCTTTTTGCCATCCTAGTTCTCAAGCAGTGCAGGAACTCCGAATTTCTGAACTCAAGATTGAACTACATTTTCTGTGAAATGCACATTTAAAATTTTGGGTGTTTAGGAAACATACTGCCATTTTTTTTTTTAAGGTGGTACTTATGCAGAATATTAGGGAAGACAGGCACCATGCTTTCTTATGGAAAGATTGCCTCTTCCTTGATGTGTCTGTCCCTTAGCAAACATAAGAAGGATTTTATGGATGTGCATGAAACAAGGCAAAGCTACAACAAATGTGACTTCAGCCAGTTCCACTGCCAAAGTCCTAGCAAAATTATTCATCCTCAGATAAATCTTTAATTGGTTCCCCTCTTAATACTATTTCTGGACCCCAGAGTCCTTTCTAAAAAGCCTCTGTGGAATATTTTTCTTCATTTTTAATTAATTATCTGCAATGTAAATTAATGCACAATAGCATTTTTTTTTTTTAAAGCTAAGAGGAAAGCATTTTCCCTGTAAATTAAGATTCCTCCATCAACAATTTTACCGCAGCTAAGCTGCATCTTCCCTTTTCCAAAGCTCCAGACTCTCCTTGGTGGTGCTGCTCTGCAGCAGTAAAGAAAGAAACCACGGCTTCACAATGCTAAACACTCCAGTGGGAAGCACAAACAGAGTGCATAAACCAAAGCATTCATTTCATGAGATTTTATTAAAAGGTTTCACCTCTAAATTGAGCTGTCATACGCTGTTGGGAAACTTTTTACCACAGTTTATTTTAACTATGTAAAAAAAAAAAACAACATTAAAGGAATGAAAATTCTGCAGCTTTTCATATAAAAGGCGTGACCTTTCACACCCCACCAGCAAGCCACAGTGCATTTAATCAAATTGGTTCGAAAGTAAAATCACGCCGAATGTGAGGATTTTTTTTTATTTTTCTGCTCCCCCCACAATTCTTTGGGATGACCCCAACCTTGTTAACATGCTGCAGATTTCTGTGGATCTCTGCAGCAGGCTCTTTGGAGTTCACTCGGAGAAAACTACAGCGCATGATTAAAAGATATCCTCCAGATGAGAAGGACGTTCAGTAATTTATAAATCATTCATTTGTGACATAGCTTTATACAGCTTTTCAAGGAATTGCATTAACTGCTTTTGCAGCTTCCTCAAATGTTGCTTTCAGTAGACAGTGTCATAGGTCATTACCAGTTTTTCCCTTATGTAAGCAATTCCAACTTTCTATTAAAAATACTAATTTCCACCCCACTACAGTATCTTTTGAAGTAGCATGTATATTAAAAAAAAAAATTCACAAGTTGCTTTGAAATATTAAAGGAATATATTTAAGTGAAGGGCTTTCAGGCAGGTTGTTTTTCTGTATTCCTGATGACAGAAAGATTTTAGCCTACAAAGTCAATAGTAAATTTTATTAAAGTCATTATTTTCCTGTTACAGGCCTTGTGCTTTAAATAAACTATAGCTGACAATGCTGTCTTACATACTGTCATGCTGTAAAACAGCCTTTCTTTATTACCACAGGGACAACTCATTTAGAACTTTGAAAGTGTTTTCACACTGGAGTTGCTCATTTGTGGTGCTGGCCGGTGGCTGTTCTTGACAAATACCTTTTATAGCTGGAAATTTCTCCTTTTTTCTTTTGAAGATACAGGAGAGGGAAAGAAAAAAAAAAAAGAAAAGAAAAAAACTTGCAAACCCAACATTTTCCTGTTAAAGATAAATATTCTACATCCACCATTGGAGACACATCTCAATCTCCCCGCAATATTTTTTTTATGACAGCTTGAAAAGTCTTTCCCAAACCCAAATTTTCCCAAATTACTCTTGTGCAAATTGATGGTAGCTCCATGTAAATAAAAAGAAGACATTACTTTTATTTAAATATTGTCATTTAAATGTTGTTATTTAACTAATGTTACAGGTTTGGGCCCCTGGCTGAGGCTGCAGTTTCCCAAAATTGTTGTTTTGATAGGAAAGTCAGCACAAGGAATTTTCACCCTCTCCATCTTGTTGTCCTCAAGCCTCTGTTGCCAGGCCCTTGGGCTCAAGAGGGAATTGGACAAAGAAACAGAAATCAGGGCAAGGTAGGAATGGGTTTTGAGCTGGTTTGGGGCTGTGGTCACTTTTCTGACACAGCAGGCAAAGGCTCAGGGTCTCTTATGCCTTCTGCCTCCCAGCTTCACTTCCTCTCCCCCAAATTAAATTTTTTTTAAGGCCTCCTGAGTACAGGAAGGGTAGGTTTGGACTCTTGGCATTGGATGTATCCACTTGTTCTTCATGCAAAATATTCTTTTTCACCCCGTGAGAAGGTCTGGTTCTGACTGCCTAGCTTAGCTCCAGGCCTTCATCACAGAGCCATCCTTCCTGCTCCCAGAACTTTTGTCAGCTGTTGTGATCATGCAAATAGGATTGCAGGCAGGCCAATTTTGTAAATTGTCCAGATGAATGAGTTATATGAGCAAATGCTGCTTGAATTACAGATGGACAGCTCGATCTTTGTATTTTGCTGTTCTGAATACATTTCTATGAATTAAACTGTCTAGCTTGATATCTGAAAAATTAATTTTATCTCTTTGAATTTGCGATAAAACAGTAGTGCTTGAGCCATCCACGTGTAGAGTTGAAAAGACCACAGGAGATGATCTGACATGAGTTCAAGAGGGAGTAACATTGCCAAGAACGTCACCAGGTATTTAACTAAACTGGGTCTAGCCACAAAGCCCAAAACCCTTTTCTGTCCATCCATCCATCCATCCATCCATCCATCCTTTAAAAATCCCCTTTGAAGTAAATTAAGCCATGGTTTTCTTGGTTTCTCTCCCCTGCTTTTTTTTGAGCTTTGATGAAGAAGAAATTGTTACTTCTATGTAGTGGCTTTTTGTGCATTGGAAGTGGGCATTTTAATTTCTGATTTCCAAGATGCCCAAATCTGGGCTCCCCTTAGAGAGTTTCTAACAACTCAGTGCTGCTAAAATCTCCCCCTTTCACCTTCTCCTCACCACCCCATCCCCAGATCTTCCCTCACCATGTGTCAGCACACATACTCATTGGACCCCTTAAAAAGCATAGAAAAAAGAGCCTAGGAGAAAACATCCTGATTGCTTTCCACTGGGTTATTAAGCTAAAGTGGATGATGATAGACTCCAGCAAGGATCAAAAAAAACGATGGAAAGGAGTGGATGTGCAGCAAGGGCTGTGAATCAGGGAGAGTGGAGGGTGCAGTGGGCTGTATGGATGGCTCTGGTACCCAGAGACATGCAGAGCACAGATTTAATGCTGAATTTATTTGGCATGGCTGGAGACTGCTGCTGTGAGAGCCTTCTCTCATTCCACACTGCTGTGCTCCCAACTTTTCCTTCAGGGCTGGATCAGTGACTCACATACCCTCACGATGTGTGGTTTGATGGGTTAGTTTTTCCATCAAGCCAGTAACCAGCTCAATTCAGAGCCTCCTAGGCACTGGATCAGATGGGAATGAGGCAGGAGTAGCAAGTGGACAGACATGGAAACCTTGGCAGCACTTCATGGTTGACTCAAATTACACATCAAATGAGAGTAACAAATTCTTCCCCTTTTTTAATGCTGATTTTGTCCTATCTGCTTATATCTCTGAGTGTGATACTCAACACTGGATCTAATAGTCCAGCAGAGGTTTCTTCAACAAAAAACCAGAGACACTTTTCTAGTAAAACTTCCAGGAATATACTTTGCCTTTGCTAAAGTAAAGGCAGAAGATCTTGCCTCAGTACAGAAACATGGCATTCATTCTCAGCTTATAACATTTTAGTCATGTCAATCAGAAGCAGCAGCTATCCTGTTTTATTCAGCTAGTCAAATCAATTGTGAATAAAATCCCAACCAGAAAAACCTCAACCAAAATAGTGGAGATCAGAATATATATATATTTCATGGGCTAAAATATTCTGAATCAAAACCACTGAAAGACAGCATTAGAAATAGGAAGCTCCTCATGGAAAACTCTCAAATGGACAGAGAGAAGACTAAATGTGCTTTGAGTCCTTCAAAGAGAATATGAATATTCTCTTTGGTGTGGTGCACACCACTCTCTTTCTCCCCAAAGAGGCTAATTTAATTGTTCTTTGCCCACTTTTAGAAAATATTTGAAACACATAGGGCTATAAATTTACCACTTGTCAGTCTGGGCTTTGTGTAGAACATGCATCTGGTGCTCTGCTGACACCCCAAAGTTTGTGATTCTTGACAGAGAATATGTATTTTTAGATACCCAACCAGGAGGTTACTTTTAAAGTCTGGATCCATGCACTGTACTCATGATTTATAATAAACATTCTCTCTTTGGGTCACCAGTGCTTTAATTTGCTGCCCGTTGAATGGACTTGTTCTGTATGAAAGAGTTTAAACACAGATCAATGATTTAAGTCTCACTACGTCAGCTGTCTAGAAATAGCAGTTAAATTTCAGGAATTAAACTCCAAGTACACACATTACAGCAATTTTTGTCCTCCTGGACAACAACAGGTATTTTTCTCCTTCAAATTGTGAATTTCCATAGATTAAAATGCTCACAAGTATTAGTTATCTGCTGCAGAACCTTCTGTCCCACCTGCAGGACTGCCCAAAGACTGTTACCCAGACAAAAGACATACAAAGACTCTTTCAAATTCCAGGTCGATAGTTTTGATATACAGCAGTAGATATCCAGCCCACATTTTGAAACTAATTTTTGCTAGATTTCCCTGCCAGAAACTAGGAATATTTTTTTCCTTTTCTACCCACAGTCATGTCCCTCATGCTTCATGTAGCTAATGTAGATTCTATCAAAAAGCATGATTTGTGATGTTTGTGTGTTACCGTTTACTTAAAAGTGCTAAAACCACCTTTTCTTATCCACAGGAAACTTTCAAGGTATTTAAAAGCATGCCTTTAAACCTTCTGGCAGCAATAAAGCAGAAATGGCAGGTGGCTGTATGAAAGAAGCAGGATATGTTTATACTATAACTTAGCATGGGGAGGGGGGGAATTATATCAGATACAGTGGGCTGGAGTCTCATCTCACTTACAAAGGTGAAAATCCAGACTAATACTCCATTGACACCAATGCTTTTAAAAAATGCCAGACTTTATCACAGCGTGTGAGTACAAAAATCAAACTTATTTCCTCTAAACAGATCTGTATTAAGTTTTTTTGGGGATGAGGAAGGATAAAGGGCTAATTTGCCTGCTTTCCTGCTGGACCAGTAGCTTTTGTTTAGTACTTTGTTGTACTAAAAGGTGCAGTGCCTGTGGGATGGGAAAGCTGAAAAAATTCAGATTAGTTGGGAGAAACAAAAGTTGAATTTTCTTTTCAAATAAAAGAAAAAAAAGTTATAGCTGGTTTGGTTTGTGGGTTTTTTTGTTTGGGGGGGGTTGTGTGTGTTTGATGTTGTTGTTGTTTTGTTGGTTTTGGTTTGTTTTGGTTATTTTGTTGTTGCTGTTTCTTTGTTTTGGATTTGTTTTTTGGGGTTTTTTTTGTTTTTTTTTTTCTAGGTTTTTTCCATCTGTCCAGCCCTGGCCAGTTCTCTCAAACCACACACAAACAGAATCCTCCCAAAAGTGAAGCAACAGCTATTTTGGCAAGGTAATCCCCATACCTGCAGACTGGAAGCAGTTACCACTGTGCAGATCAGACACATTGGTAAGGACAGTGGACAAGACCTAGCTTTTTGTGATTTTTTTACTTCTGTGAAATCTATGAGCCTTTTGAAAACTAAGGCCCTGCTGCTGTTTTCGTGTGTTTTTTCCTATACTGTACTTCAGTGGAATAAGGACTCTTTGAGGAAACTTAGGCTTGTTTGGTCTCCAGTTTGACAGCCTTTGAGTCACAAAGGATAAAACCACCTCAGAACTGACAATATCTGAGAATTGTTTCTTTTATTCTTGTAACTGGCTGTGGAAAAGGAGGACATATCACATCTGTTTTGATGCTAAAGGCCCTTTCTGTTAGAAAATGATTGTCCTTGGTTAAAATAAAATAGAATAAAAGTGCCCCCGATGACTGGAAAGGCAGTAGTTTAACAAGCTGTATCACTTCCACAGTTTTTCTCCCCCTGTCTTTTCCATCTAATAGACTCCTTGGTGCTAGTGACCAGAGTGACACTGGAGGCAGCAGGCAATGACACATTACAGGAATTCCTCTAACTGACTTTTATCCAGTGACTTTGAGTGCAGGTGCGAGCTGAATTGAGCAAGGTAGTTCAAACTCCCTCTCTCTGATTTCAGTCTTTCCAGGGGGTCAACTGCTTATGAAGAATATCCATTATTTATACCTTTCAAGAGAATTACATCAGCAGGAACATATGTATTCATGTAATAAAGCTAGGAAGCACTGTGCAAAGCCACGCTGCTTTAAATATGGATGTGAAATACACGGAGCCAAGCTCTGCATTGGCTCGCATCTCTCTTACACCGCTGTCTCCAGCAGGAGCACTGGCTGTAAGTCAGGAACTTTGGCTCAGGGGATCTCATGTGTGCCTGAGTCAGCTGCCCCTGTTGGACACACAGCCATGCCCAATGTGGGATGTGTGGGTCAGGATTCCATCTCCCCATTGTCAGCTGGGATCAAGAGCTTTCTTCCTGGGCCAGGTTTAAGGTCCTGGATTCATGCAAACACAGGGCTCCTCCAGGAGCTGAGGTGTTGGGATGAAGAACTTCCTTCCTGGGCCAGGTTTAAGGTCCTGGATTCATGCAAACACAGGGCTCCTCCAGGAGCTGAGGTGTGTCCCTGTCAAGGGCTGTGTCCACACATCACAGAGATTTAGTCCCTGTCTGCTGATCAACAAACGCCTTAGCCTTCATTAAGGAAATCAAATTTATGTCTCCACAAGCAGTGGAAACTTAAATGTTGTTTCGTCCTGGCTTCTGGCTCTGAGCTGCAGCATTACTTATCCTGAGCAACTATGTTTCTCTTGGCTAAATTAATCAATTGCACTTTCAGGGCAGGTCCCTTTCTTTCCTGGAGGAAGAAACTGCATCACATTAGCTACCAGTCAGCTTCAAACCTTTCACTTTGGACTATGCTCAAAGAGAGTTTAGCCAGAGAGAAAACTGGAATCGATACACCAGGCCAGCACAATCTGGCTTTCAGGTCAGCATGTGGAGAGAGAAATGGCATTTGTGAGACTGATGGTCAGTGAACTGCTGTTTCTGGGCAAAGAACAGGCTTTCATCCTCAGTCTCCTGGACCTGTCTGCATCAATCGACCCAAGGACATTAGGACAGCAGTTTGCACCGGGGCTTTGGGGTTTCACCCTAATTGTTACAAGTTTTGTTGAGAGATGCATCCAGACCTACAACTTCAGACTTCTTAACTGTGAATTCCTCCTAGGATAAATTTTACTTGTATCTTTTCCATAGTCTAATACAGTCTGGAAAAGAAATAGTTAAAATGTGACTGACAAATGCTAACAGAATGCTGAATATCAAGTGGAAAATCAGTTCTAAAAGACAGTGATAACGTAAATGAGATTGAATGAAAAGACGTGCTCCCAAAACAATCTTTCCTAGGGGCTGGATAAGAAGCAACATTTCTGGTAAGTGACAAGTTTTCTTTTAATTTCAGTCTAAGCTGGAAATTCATAACTATTTTTCAGCTGTGATCTTGGTACCACAAACACACCTTCTGGCATGCAGGTGAAGCTCTAGCTTTATACCAGCCAAACTTTTTTTACACCAGAAAGTGCAGCTATCTCCAGCCCACAGCCTGAAGTATTCTCAGTTTCCAGGAGGTGTGATAATGATGATTTTCAGTGAGATGAAAATTGTTCCAATTTAAGGATAGCTCAACCACTTCATATTTGATACAAAAATATACTATTTTTTTTCTAAAAAGTCTAGAGATTTGGGCTTTGTACATGCAATGCACGAATAGAAAATCCCTATCAACAACATTAACTGAACTGAAAATCCTTCAGGATGAGTTCTCTGAAAATTAAAACAGACATCAAGCCACACATCTAGATGAAAGACTTCCAGAGCTTTATAAATACAGTGCACTCAGAAGCCAAGTTTCCAAAGCCTCAATAAAAGCATCTAATGTCCAAGCCTACAATGACAGTCCTATACATGAAAAAGACAATATTTACTCTGTCTTATGGTATTAAATTGGAGTTTTTATCGCACACTTAGAAACCAAGTGATAAGTCCAAGGCCTTTCATCAAAGGTATTTTAAATGAGAATTTCTGGATACCTCCTAAGACCAGATGAAAACCTTTTGGCTGATCTTCACATAAGAGATGGAACCATATTTACATTATTAATTCAGAAACCTACTTCTCTGCTCTTAACTGCTGTCATCCTGTATTTGTCTTTCATCCTGACGTGATCTTTTAGCAGCCTTATTATTTTAAACTTCAGATTGCTAAAACGACTTGTTTTGCTTCTTTCTTCCAAGTTTTGGTTCATAGTACACAACACTGTTGTTTTGCTGTTATTCCTGCCCTATTGAGCCACCATTTTCTGACCCAGCCTTCCATCTTTTGACTCCACTGTTCTGACAGCAGCCCAATCTTGCCACCCATCTCCCTCTACTTCCAAGAAGTCTCTCCTGTGCATGGTTTCATTACAGAAATTCCACACTCATATCCTTCATTTTCTGCTGCATTATCTCAGCATTTATAGGAACCTTCTTTGACCTTCTGACCAGCTTACCATCCCTGTGACACATTCAAGATACCTGTGGTATTCTGTGTTGCAGTAAAGAGAGGTCTTTCTGTAGCTCCACATCGTGCATGTTTGATCTAAACTTGTTCTCAAAATCTCTGCTCCTCCCTCCTGCCTCCAATTCCACCCTTGTCTGGTCACAATTTCACTGCCAGCTGTGATGCCAGTCTCAGTAATCAAGGGCTATAAATCCTTTCATGGCTGCTGTATTTCATGTTGTCTGTTCTCAGTGCATACAGATGATGAAGTCATTAGTGTTCACAACATATTAATTAATGTCGATGTAAATTTTTCATCTCAAGTTTCTCTTCTATTGTGACAGCCATAGGAATTATTATCAGAGTTGACTGTTGCCAATGGGCAGCCAATCTGTCTATTAATATTTACTAATTTTACACATTTCAACAGCTTATACAAACAACCTATGTGATCTCACATTCCTGCTAAACATTTTTCCTTTTAGATTTCCATGACTATAATACAGAAAAGAAAGAGAAAAAACGATTTCATACAGTCTCATAACGTATGTAAAATAATTATTTTGTGCTTTATCCAAACAGAGGTTGTAAATTCATTAAGAGATGTCAGTACATATTTCACAGCATTTAGCACAGTGAGGTATCAGTCTTATTTCAACAGCTGATTTCATTAATAATTTGTTTCAACTATTCTAAAGAACCAATGGTAAGATGCCAAAGTCTGTCTAATTAACTGGTCTAACTTCCTGAACAGCTGAATGCACAGCATCTCTTGTATCATATATGCACCCTCTCATATATGCTGTGTGGCACTGAGTGAGCAGTTTCAAATTGTGCAAACATCTAAAAATAAAAAAAGTAATATTTTGATGGATATGTAAGAGAATTCAAGAGAATATTAATTCATGTCCATAACCTAAGTGAGCTAAGATCAAGAAGCCCTCTAATCAAAGCAGTGACTTGTATCCAGCCTTGCACAGTCCTTGTACTGGAAGCAGCACATATCTGTTGTTTATTTGGAGCCAGGTCCTCACCTTTAAAGAAGCTCTGTTCCTCTAGTGGAACTATTGAGGGTGGTGAGGGAAACAAGTCAAAGGAGGAACTATTGGATTAGTCACTCTTCTAGAACAGACCCTGTTTGTATAATCAGAGATACGCCTTAAGTGGTCTTTAAAGAAAGTCAGATTTTGTTTAAAAAAAGGGGAAAGGAGGAGGCTTCATTAACTAGACTGACAGGCTCCATAGATTTCTCAAGTGTTTAAATTAAGGATTGTGAGTTCTTGAAACTTGACAAGGAAAGCGGGATTGTCACTGCTGGCTGTCTGAACCAGAGGTAAGTGCAGATTAAGCTTTTCCTATCTCCATTATAAACATATTGCTCCTGTTCTCCAAAGTTCAGTGAAATAGAAAAGAGACTATTGTTTTCTAAAATTGTTCGAAACTATTGTTTGAAAAAAACCACAAACTACATTTTTAAAGTGTCACATAAAATTCTAAAGTACTTAAAGTGCTCAGGTGCTACTCATTATTCTAATGGTAACTACTTGGCACTTGACACAAATTCCTTAAAGAAATAAATAAAATTGAAATCAATCATACCTGGACACCTAGAACCAAATTTTAAGAGCACTCATTATGCGTATGGTGTACTTGAAAACACATTAAGCCATTTCTGTTGATTTTTCTAGAATTTTTTGTGTATGTGGGCTCAACCAATATTCCATTCATGTTATACATGTGTCACAGGTTTTCTGAAAGACCAATCCTGGCACAATTCTTGCAGAATCTCTCTGCTTCTTCTTACAGATGTGAATGTGGCAAAACAGCATGAGCTTAAAAATTCTTAAGAAAGGTCACATTTCTTGGATGGAATTTTTTCAGACGCACTTGGAAAGCAGATTTTGTTGCACTAGCAAGTGTAGGCAAATCCTGAGCACTCCGAAGTCAAACCTTGGCTTTGCCCACAGAAGAGCTGGAAAACAGCTTCCTTTGACTATTCAGTCCTACTCAGGATTCATGGAAACAGATTAATTTTTTGTTCTGTACAATTATTGACATAGAATTATAAACTAATGAAGCAGTTGTTGCAGAACTGGGATTTCAGGTGGCAGCACAGCCATCAGAGCACGTAAAGGCGGTTCAAAGTAAGCACTGGATCCCTCTCAAATTGACATTGAAATGTTCTGATTCCTTTATCACACCTAAAAGGAGCACTGATTATGATACTGGAAAGCAAGTACATTAGTTTGTGCCCCCATGTGCCTGGCAGAAACTNGTGTTCTGGTTCCCTTATCACACCTAAAAAGCAGCATTGATGATGATACTGGAAAGCAAGTACATTAGTTTGTGCCCCCATGTGCCTGGCAGAAACTTTCAAAAGCTGTAAAAATTAATTTGATTTCTTTTCTTCCAAGAAATAATTAGGTCCATGTCCATTTTT
>VWYP01032429.1:378774-404972 GCA_013400435.1 Pycnonotus jocosus
GATGACAGGGTGCTGCAGCTTCTCCCCATCTTCCTGAGTGTGGTGTTTGTGGTCAGGAAATCAGAGAGGTGATGCTGCAGCCTGGCCCTGATAGGGAAGGAGAGCTCAGTGTTGCAATAGGACATGAGAGGATGAGGCAGGGTGAGGCCAAGGTCAGCAGGAATGTTCTCTGTTCTCTTTATTTCAAATTTTCTGACTCAAATATATACAACTGTACAAAATCACAAGAGATTGGTCCAAGGTGTCACCATGTCTTCATTTTCTTTGGTGAACATCACCATCACTCAAGAAGCTCCTCTTGGAGGAGAGAAGTGCAAACATCTCATTGTTTACAAGAGAAAGTGTGAGAACTCTGCTCTAAGTTCTATAAACATCAGAAAGCATATGAAAACATCAAGAGGCAAAGTAAAACATGCAAAACCAAAGGTGACAGCTCAGGGTGCCTGGGGTGCACCCAGAGAACAGAACATTGTGGGTCCTGTGTTTGCATGGATTTACACAAATTTGCATACCAGTGTGCAAAGAGAGCAGCTGGGAAAAAGAAACAGAGACTACAGAGTTTTGTGTTTTAAACTATTAGTGCCTCTCAAGCACTTTGTTGTTTAACCTACCCTTTCTTCCTCCAATTTGCTGTTTGCTCTTTTTGCTGAGGAATTAGGGGTGGATGGATGACCCTGCTCAGTGCAACTGAGCTAACCCAAAATACAGATCATGGTCCTGTAGCATATTCCCCACTGGCTGTGACCCTTCCTTCTTGTAAATAATTTCAAAGATTTTTGTTTGTTTGTTTGTTTTGGGTTTTTTTGGTTTGTTTTGGGTTTTTTTTTCCTTTATGAATTTGTGAAGAAGAAACTTGTTTTATTTTAGAACAGTCCTTTACAAACTTATGAATGTCAGCTTTGGAGCAGTGAAGTGTATGGATGTTTCGAAGAAATCACTGGATTTTTTTTTTTTCTTCTCTCTAAATATCGTGTAAAAGACTAGTTTTCCTTGATGCTCTCAGGAACAGATTAACTTAATTACTGATCCCCTCCTCCTTTAAACCAGCTTGAGGCATTGTTTTTGGCAAAGTTATAAATGACTGAAAATAAGAAGTTATAATGAGAATGTTAGGCAGCCATAGCTTTAGTTTTCATTATCAGCACTATCTACAATACCTCACAGTACCTTTTGACATAAAACGTAGACTGAGGCCATGAAAAGAGAAAAGCAAAGAGAGCTTGTATTTATCACTTTGATATTGTTCTTATTTAAGCATTACTTAACTAGCAGAACATCAGGCAGAGTTTGTTGCTGACTACAGCTTGCAATTCACAACTTTCCAAAAGAAATGATGACCTGGTACATGTGCCCACATCCGTACATAAAAACAGTATTTATAATCAAAGGGTAAAATTATATGGCCCCAAATAGGCTTGGCAGACAGGGAGTTCTGGTAATCATCTGGTGAGACTGTCCTTCTAATAGAGGGTGGTAAGAATCATATGAGTGGGGGGTAATGAAAAAATGGTGGTCATGTTTTTCTTCAAGAGCCAGATGCTGGAGGCAAGTGATTCTGCTCTAATTTTCTTTCTCTTGGCTTTTTTTTTTTGTTGTTGTTTGTTTGGTTTGGTTTTTTTTTAATGTATATTTGTGGTCCTCATTTCTGTGGAGGAAAGCCAGAAAATGTGATCCCAAAGTACTCTAGGGGCTCAGAATCTATTGCCCTCTTTTAAGAGAGTTCCTTGATTCAGCAGACTGTTGCGTCTGATTCGTGATTTAAAAAGAGGAAAAAAAAAAAGATCTTCATAATGGTATATTGGGAAGGGGCACGAGGCTTGGCAGCAGGAGAACAGAAACAGTGTTGTAGAGAAGTTAATGTGTACAACTGTGGCTAAATTAGAATTGGATGCTCAGAGTTGCACTGTAATGTCCTCAGCACAACACGAGATTAGATATCAAGAACATCTAAATCATTGTGATTTAGATCACTTATGCTGAGCTGCTGCTCAGCCACAAATCACCCACACTCTGCTGCTCCTGGTTTTGTCTGCTGGGATGAATATTTTCGGCCTGCCCTGGTGTGATGTGGTTAGTTGCATTAATCTGTTCCTTTCTGTTCTGTCCTTTTGGAGGCATTATGTACATCTAATCCCCGACATCCGTTCTAAGTCTCTTACATGGATGCCTGGGAAGAATGCAGGAGAAAGGCCAAGCCTTCCACCAGGACAGCAAAGCTGTAGCTGGGCTGTTTGGCAGACACTGAGGCAATGCTGGCATCTTGATGGAGGGAGGATGAGGAAAGCATGCCCAGCTGGGTGCACAGGAAGGGGGTGAATGTTGGCAGTGTGTTTCCAAGAGAGAGGAAAAACTGATTGCATTATTTGCAACATACCTTTATGGTTAGCCAAGAAGGGCTGGAGTGTTTAGAGGGAGTCAGGAGGTTCATCCCATGGTGGAGTTGGTTCTTCCTGACATCTCGAGCTCAATACCTGTGTGCCTAAGTTAAGTGAGTTGTCTGCATTTCTTTGGTCTTCAAAGAGATGAACCGGTGCATGAGTACACAGGTGCATCTTGAAGTCTAACTCTCCTCTTTGCCTACAAAGGGAGGTAGAATACACTGTTAGATAGCTTTGTCTAGGTGAGATTAACCAGGGCCTAAGCATCTGTTTGCAGCTGTCTCAGAGATAAACTTTCTGCATGGTCAGTTGAGAGGGGATGATTTATTTCGAGAATA
This sequence comes from Pycnonotus jocosus, assembly GCA_013400435.1. Classification (NCBI taxonomy): domain Eukaryota; kingdom Metazoa; phylum Chordata; class Aves; order Passeriformes; family Pycnonotidae; genus Pycnonotus; species Pycnonotus jocosus. The sequence continues at coordinate 381,491 of VWYP01032429.1, forward strand.
GTTGGGACCTTTTCAAATGGGCTTCCATTCTTAATCATTTGCTGAAAGATATCCACACCTTTACCTGTACACCTTCACCTATATAGGATGCCTGCCTTCCTAACAAGCTTCTTGAGCTGAAACCTGGATACCCACTGACAGAGCATCTTACTCTGCGATGCATATTCCTACAGCTCCTGAAGACATGCCTACAAAAGGCAGGACTTTTTTTGTAACACCAATTTCTGATCTTTTGTTGATGGAATCCCCTGTGTCAGTCTCCAGAAAAAATGGTATTTGTACCATTAAAAAAAGGTTCAGTGAAGATAGTACATGTTTTTACATTAGTTATTATCAACAAACAGATGCTTTGGAGTGTTTCGTGGTTCTTGAAGGAAATTGAAATAATGTATTTTGTGTCTTGAGCTCTTACCAGTACCTAATTTCATAACGTATGGAACTAAATAAACCAGGAATAAAATTGGGGCAATATCAGTGTTTCCCTATCAGCCCCTCTTGGGCTGCTGCAGGGCAAAGGGCCTTTTCTGCATTAATTATGTCCAGTGTGCTGGAAGGTTTGGCTGGAGCCTTAGCCCCACACAGCTTGGCAAAGCTCTGACATGGCTGGCCAAGCCTTTCTCCCCGCTGACTTGACTACCAGGGCTGACAGCTGCCAGGTCCTGTTGTCCTCAAATGGAATTTTTCAAAGGTTCCTTCCCAAACTATTGCCACTGACTCTCATGGAGGGAGCCCTGCTTTCTAGGTCAGTGATTTTGTCTATCCTGCCTGTATTTGCCAGCCCACCCTTGTAACCTGTGTGCCTGAAGAGACTGCTTTGGATGAAGGCACCCAACAATTCGCATGTGAATGTGTACAATGTTTAGAGCCCTACTTTTGTCCCAGTCAAGCTGATTCTTCAGGCTTGGGCTGAAGCAAGCAGCTGATCTATGTATCTATAAGAGTGGCAAGATGATGTATGATGTCATTCCTGTTTAAGAATGACAAAATATGTTGTGTATATCAGTGACCACCACCTGTGTGTCTGGGATAGTGTCTTTTTTGGATAATATGCCCTCCTGTGTCACTGAATGCTGAGAAAATACTTGCACTGCTAATCCTGAACCCTGCCATTGTGTGTTTGCTCTGCTGATGCCTTTATCCATTGTGGGCTGCCAAACTCTTGCTGTCCTTATCTCATCCAGAATTCTGGCTTTCATTATTAATTAGAGGTCAGCTTTATGCCTCCAACACCTGTTTAAATTATCAGGCCAAATTTGAAACTTTAGTAATGAATGTGCCCTGAGTTATGGCATGAGGATGAAAGTCAAAATCAAACTCTCACCTATGCAGGAATTGTGCTGGTAACAAAGCAAAGAAAGTGTTGGGCACAAGCATCTGGATTCTGTCTTTTAAAGTCTGATGAGAGACAGTGACAATGCAGGATGGGTGTCATGATGTGTAGTAGGAAAGCTGAGGTGGCTGAAGATTGGATCAAACTAAAAAGAGGGTGAAAACCAGCAACTGTTCTGAGACAGGAATTGCTGTCCTGTATAAATGGCAAATATATGTAATGGCATGGTTCTCCATAGGAAGATTCAAACTCAGTATTTATCTAATTACATGAGAAAGGGGATGCAGAAGACACTGCTTGGGAACTGAACCTCAACAGGAAGCATTTTAGCCATACTCCTACAGAGTAACCTATTTTACTCTATTTAAAGTTTTAAAGGGTACTGTTATCTTAAGTAATGATGCATCCTTTTGTTATCAAACTTGGTCTGTCACTTGTTAGATCAAAATATTAATAGTTGTGTTGGTAAAGTGTGTCTTTTAGTCTGTTTCCAGCTCTGGCATCTTCTGCTCTCTTCTCTTGGTGCAAAGGGTAAAATGCTGCCCTGGGGCTGTTTGCATAGAGATTTGTTCAGAACTGGAGATGAACAGAGCCACTGGAGGGGAAGAGCTCTCTGCTTTAGTCTGTGGCTGAGCAGAAATGAACTGAGCTACAGGGAGGGTTTCGTTTGCATAACCTGTGGGTTTCATTTGCAGAAGCTGTGTAACCATTGTTATCCCGTTGGGAATTTCTGAAACAATTACATTTGGGAGATGTACTTAAGGAGGCAGAAAAGGCTGCTGACTAGTTGGAGACTCTGCACCCACCCCTGCTAGTGAGAGCCATACTTGTAGGCTTGTATAATGACATTTTTCACCAATGAAAATCGCATGTGGCTTAAAAAATCTTAGAGAAGGAGGACATTTGTGGAGAGCTTTTTGTGAGGAAATTACAGAGCAGGGCTGAAGCTTCTCTGGACTGTGCCCCTTCCAGAGTCATTGTAATTTTGCTGTGTGTTGGCACATGGTTAAGACTGAGGAGTGGTTTCTCAGGGTCTACAGACAGATCTGAGTAAATTATTTGCCTTCAGTGGTTCAAATATGTGATCATCTGTTCATTGCTTGATACAGTGGGTGGAGAAATTGTTGTTTGGGCGTTGTAAGGATCACTTTTGCAAGGGACCCAGTTGCTAAAGCTCTGCTAACAAATTTCTAGCCATAGATGCAAGTATGGATATGAAGCACATGCTGTCCTTCTCTTGATAGTGTGTTTCTTTCACAATTAATAGAAAGTTTTCTAGCTTTTATTCAGAAATAGATATTCACAAGTACAAAGGTGCTGGATGTTAATGGCATTCAAGAAAGATTTCTGCAATCCTAGGGGTTTCTTGGGGGATTCTCTGAGGTGTTTGTGCAGATGATATTTTATTTTAGAGAGAAATTCTGTTTTTTAAATCTCATTACTGTGGCTTTTGGCTTTTTTTGATCATGGATTATACTTGGAATGCAAAGCAGTGTCATTTAGATAAGACAAGTTGAAAAATACTACAGAACTGATGGCTTTGTGTTTAAAGTGGTTACTCTTTCAAAATACCCACTGGCAAATATGCTCAACAGCAAACTTCTGAGAGAATTGTTGCTAATGGAATCAATTTTAAGGAAGGGAATTGCAGGATATCCTGGTGTGATCTAGTGAGAGATAGGGCAAGCATCAGTAGGATGGCTAAGGCATGGTTTCATTTCAGAAAATTGTGGTGAATAGCAAAAGTAGGAGGAAAGGGAGGGATTGGAAGATAGAGACAAAACAATAGAAAGAAAATTAGGGAATGTGAGATAAATTATCTTCTCAGAAAGCACTTTATGCCTTACTTTCAAAAGAAATGCTTCCTTTTGTTGAAGGGCAGCCAGGCATCAGGACAAGCAACAGACAGAGGAGAGAGAAGAATCTGCTCATCTGAGAGAAGTGTGAAGATTTTTTTTTTTTCTATTAACAAAAAATTTGTAGGATTTTAAGATTTCTAAGGGTTTCCTCCCCTGCTCTAATAATGCCCTGCTTTGTGTAGTACCCACATCTAACTGCTAGGAAACACAGGCTGCTGGTTCTATTTGTAGCAGTCAAGAAGAGCAGTGTCACTGCAGGGTGTTTTGTGCCTCATTGAGGGACACTTGTCCCTGTGGACAGGAGTTCATTTATCTTCATGTTGGCTCCAGAGGGAAATTGTCTGGAGCAGGGAACAGTTAGCTGGAGTAAGCTGTGTATGTGTGTGCTGTGTTTTGATGTAGTTCACTGACAGCTGGTAATCAGACCTAATCTGTCAAACTCACTCCACCTGAGACCTAAAGTGTAGCTCCCATTCTGAGCTTTGAGGTTAAAAAGCATCACAAAGCTACTTGGTTCCTAACCTTCTGTTTTTCAGTACGTCATACCTTTTTTTTTGTTTCCAATTGTGTTTTTCTTATTTCCTCTTTAGAAACTCTGCTTCTTTTGGCTGCTGATGTTTTGGTTTTCAGCACCAGTTTGCAAAAAAGCTCAAACCCCCAGGAACCAACCAAGCCCTCCACTCCTAACAGAAACAAACCCCAAAACCCCCCACAAAACAAGCCCCAAAACCCCCAAACAAACAAAAGAACCCCAAAAGGCAGCTGATAGCACTATACAAACTTTCAGTAGAACATATTATCATGCAGTGTCTGCATTAACATATTTGATGTAGCTGAACCCCCATCCTTACCTGTTAGAGCTGCTCCTAATTGGGTGTTTCTGCATTTCTTACCAGTTTGCAACCTTAGGTTACATCTTTCAGATTAATTAGAAAACTGGAATCAATTAAGGGTTCCTAGAGAACAAGAATCTTGATTGTAAAAATTGTGTTACCTAGGTAATGGTTATTAGTGAACAAGATTCTCAACTACATGTTCACCTTGGCTGCTTCTGTTTCTTCTGATGGACTCAGAAAGCAGGGAGAGAAATTGCTCCACACCTCAAATTCTGCCTCTGAATTTAAAAAAGATCCTTTTCACCCTGCTGAAACTGTTCGTTTGTCTAGTCTGTTTTCTTCTTCTTTTTTTTTTCTCAACTGTTGCAGGGTTGGCAATGTCCTCCTTTTATTCTGAAAGCTGCTAAAAATATTCTGGGTAGAAGCTGAAAATGCAAGACAACAGTCTCTTGATGCTGAAATGCTTCATGGCCAAATGTTTGATGACTTCTTGTACTATTTTTGTTTCTGATGGCTCTATAGCACACACACAGATTTACACTAGAAAAGAGGGAGAGCAGCTGACAAGGGTTGTTCTTTGTAGACTGGGCCTAAAAGGACCAACAGAAGATGCTCTTTCTTATCTCTTCATCTGTTGCTTTCTTTTAAAGGGAAAATAAGGCTATTATATGTCTTTTCTGAATATTAATAAAAGGGTGGGGCTGGTGGGATGGTAAAATAGTGGCCAGAGGGCCATGCTGTGCTTCTGAAGTGTCCTCTTTCTAGTGCCAAAATCTGTCAGAGTTTTTTCAGGGTATGTTGTGCTTGTTTCAGTTGGCTGAGCCAAAGATTTTCAGTTTGAGATCTTAGCCCATGTAGGTGTTATTTGGCTTCAATCTGGATGAGTATGGTTGGTTGTTTGGTTGGTTTTATTTCTATTTATTAGGTTATCTACTAGACATAGATGAATAGCTTAAATCAATAGGTAAGGAGAAAAGTTTGTGTTACTCTCAGCTTCAGGCCAGGTAAAAACTTTCTAAAATTTTCTGTTCTGCTTCTGTTGGTTGAGTTATTCTTCATATCCCTTAGCAAGCTGATGTGTATGATGCATGATCCAGGAAATTACAGTTTTCTTACATGAAATTATTAAAGGGTATTGGGCTGGCTTTGTGTTACTGCACAAGTACTGTCCCATAAGAAATCTTATCATAAAGCCCCCCAAAGTCATTTCTCTTAGCAACAGTTCCTTTATTATTGTCTACCAGGCTGTCTTTCAGAACTGACATTTTAAGGAAGAAGTTGGGAGGTACATCACAGTTCCCTATACAAAGATTGCCATTAACATTACGTTTTGGGTTTGGCAAAATTAAATTATTTCAATATTTTTGAGATTATTTTGCCTCGGGCAGGGCTGAAGAAACAATGCTAACACATATTAGACGTGGATTGATGACATGAAGTGTGGTTGCTAGAAATCATTGTGGGAACTGAAGGGGAAAACTGAAGCAGTATTTCACTGAATGGAGTGAGTCTTGACAATGCCATCAACACAAAGGAAACTTCCAGAGCTGTGAGCAGTGCCAGTGCTCTTCTGAGCTTAGGAAGTGCTTGTTGCAGCCTTGAGATTGCTCTCATGCAGAAGAACTTAAAGAGAAAAATGTTTTGGGTAATTCTTTGGAGAAGGCAAACCACAGTTTATTTCTCTGAAGTTGCATAACTGTGGGGTGCTTTATTGACAATCTTGTATGGGTCAAGGCTTTTATCCTGGAAGTATTTTATTTTTTTTTAAATACAAGATTGTGATAAACTGTTGTATTTACAGTAATTACAGTGATTGATTTAGTTAATATATATAATGGAAGCATTAGAAATGAAGATGCTAGTGGAATCTTAATTTGGTTCTCTTTTTCTTATACATTATAATGTAGTCTTTAATGATGGGAATATGCAATATTTTTATTCATACATCTATGTGTCTGCATGTATCCAGAATATTCTGAGTACAGTACTTACCTGCAGGTCCTTAAAGCTATTTTCTCCTAAAAAAGGTTGGATATAAACCTCATAAAATCTCATACTAGTTTTAGAACTTTTGTTCCTCTTTCCTCTAAATTGCTACATCTCTACACACATTAAAATGGTGTCAGTATTGCTTGGATAGATGCAAGGACTAGGCTGACAGTACTAGAACTTCTCTTTTCCCCAGTATTCTCTTGTTCCCTTCAATGAGCACCATCTTCCTCTGTTATTGGGAATCCTGAGGCAGTGGCTGGTTACTTAATCTATCCAAACATATGTTCTCTTCCAACAGGATGGTGGTGCACATGCAGACTCTACCAGATTAAAAATGAGCACTTATCTCATCTGTGTTGCTGGAGAATCACAGTGTGACCATACCAGCTCATAGTTATCATATACATGCTGCATTTTAATCAAACCAACAATTAATTTGGATTGTCTGTGCAAGTTTGTTATCAGTAAGGCTTTTCTTTAATCAATATAAATCTGAATGATGATTTTTATCACCGCAATTTCCTTTTTTTAAAAAAAAGGACTTGAAGTAATAGAAAGGAAACACATTGTATAAGGCTATTAACACCATTAACTCCCAATATGCTTCAAATTCTTTGTAAACCTGAATTAACAACACAGCTAAGTTTTAACTTGTCTGCACAAGCTCTAAAATTTTTAATATAAAGCACATCTGTAATATAGATATTACTCTAAATTTGCAAAATGGAGAAAGCCCTCTTGGAAGCTCTCAAAACTGTGCCTGTCCTCTTCCAACTGCTCATGAAAGTTTCACAGCTTGGCAAATCTCCTCAGCCTTTTGGCCTGACTGGTTATAGAAGGGAAAACTGTGCCCAGAAATGACAGTTGGCTGCTGGTTATTTTATCACTTAAAAAAAAAAAAAAGTCTAAGACAAGCTTCCTCTTTTCTTTCAATTCAAGCCTTTCTCTTTGCACAGCTACTAAAAAAAAAAAAAACAAAACAAAAACAAAAAAAAAACCCCAAACAAACACATTTTTTTGTCCATTCTAGATTTTTTAACGACTTCTACTTTTAAGGCAGTGTTGCAATTCAAAGAAACTCTTCCCTGGCTCATTATGTAGAAGGAGCCTGGGCAGGTTTTGCCACGAATTTAAGCCACGTCAAGCAGCAGAAACTGCTGTAGAAAGGAATTGCCCAAAGTGAGCATTGCTCTTTCCTCAAAGAATATGCACAGGAATTCTAAATTGAATTGGGGTGCATTCATAGAGGCTTTTGGGCTGCTCTACCTAATAAGGAGTTGTGCCTATTACTCTGGTAGATTCTATTAGAAACCAGTAGGCAATTGTGACTTAGCACAAGCTAGATACTTTAATATTTTTTTAATGTTTGTTTTATAGATGAACTGTGTGTAGATCGTCATCAGGCTGTACACTGTAGAAATTCTTTCTCCCTCTATTAAACTGCAAGATAGGCAAATAAACTTGGGCAAAAATGTAAACTATCACTTTCTCCCAGGGAATGGCAAGACCTGGAAGACCCAGATGAGAGTGGGCTGTGAGAGGGCAGGTTGCATCTCTGCTCCAGCAGTCCAGCCATTGAGATCTTGCCTAGCCAGGACAAGAAATTGGATACAAGGGCTGTGGATTTCTCACAGCTCATACAGTTCTTGTCCTGGCACACGCTTGTTACAGCTCAAGACTAAGCTACAGGCTTTCCTTGACATCAAAGGAAATATTTACATCAGGCTGAAGTTCTGCAGCTGTTTCCAGGCATAATATCTCTGCAGTCCCATTCTCCAGTGCCAGCTGGTTCTTGTTTTGTGAGCCCAGACATGGCTTTGTGGGCAAAGGCTGTTCCAGAAAATTATTGCTCTGGAAGTTGCTATTCACACCGTGTCTTGCAGTCACCACGAGAGATCTGGAGATGCAGAGACAGGCAGTGGTTGTTACCATGGCTGCTCTCATGAATCATTCAGCCAGGAATGTTTCATGGTGTCACAGGAGCTGGCCTGAAAGCTGCCTCTGCTTGGCAATACCATGCCAGATAAAACTGGCACGTGGTTTGTGCTGATGTGCTGTGGGAGCCTTTTTTGCATATCCCCTGCTTGGAAGGTGTTGAGGATCTGGGATGTGGATCCCTGGATGCAAGCAGCCATCAGTTCTCCCTGACTTCTGGTGCTATGCCTGTGTGCCACCTACCCCAGAAATGCCTGAGGCAGGATGTAAGGAAGGTGGGAATGGGTTATCTGGTCATATAGTGTGCTCACATAGGAGAGAGCATCCTCCTTCCTGTCCTCCACTCACCTGACTCTCAGTAAAAGCAGCTGTTTGGAAAGGCCAGTTAGTACAAAGCTGTTACAGCTAAGGCTTGTCTTAAATCTTGTACAGGCAAGCCTTTGGATGAATAAATCAACTTCTTGTGACTTTTTCAACCTGTGGTTTTCACGAGTCATTGCAATGGCATTTGAGGCTTTATTCAGAGGTCCAAAGGATCTCATCCTCCAGCCTCAGCCCTCTGAAGTGATCATTTACATGCGCTGCCTTGTTTCTGTGTGTTTTGAGTTCTGCTCTGACACTGATTCTTACTATTTCCTTAGGCAATAACATAGATAGGTTTGTCTGTAAATTACTTAGGACCTGTAAAACTGATGGTGACTATATGATATCAAATAAGATGTTTCCTGTCAGTGAATTTCTTCTGTATACTGGAAATTTGCAGTTCTTGAAACACTAAAAACTATTTAAACTCTTGTCCCTCTTGGTATTAACCTGATGAGTGGAAACCCTCCCCAGAGTTGTGTGTCTAAAAGCATGATCATAATAATTCTGTGTTATTTTTTGTTTGTTTGTTTTTAATAAGGTTTTCTGCATGCCAAAGATCAGACTTAAAAAATTTCTTGGAAGAACTTTCTTACCCTCTACTCAACACATTTTTATATGGCAATAAATAAAACTTTAAGTTGATAATAATCAGAAAATGTTTGTAGTGTTGTAATCAAAAGAGGACAATCGCATCCTCTGGTAATTACTAGTTCAAAAAGTTCATTCCCTTGAAATGAGGATACTTTTTCTAGCAATAAAAACAATAGTATGACTTGTATTCTGCCAGTTTTAATAGGGACTGGAAGGATAACTTCAGTCCAAGTCAACAAAGTTTTGTGTAATAGTAAAGTTCTTAATTAATTTCTCACTCATTTGAGTAACTTAACCTGAATCAATACTTATTTTGTGAAAGTTTGCTTTTTTTCTCACCAATATGCCATTAATAAGGAATGTATTTTCTTTAAAGATGAAGAGAACCCCCTTTTCCCCACCTCCCTATTCAGAAAAGTGACATATCTGTATCAAACCAGTAAAGAATATGCTGTAGATAAATTCATACCATAGCAATGGAGCGTAAGGATTCCATTAATGTTTTAGTGATATTATCAAGCAAGAAAAAGGCAAAATGGATCCACGACTCTTACTCTGCTGGGTCTGTAATGAAGCAATGTTGTAGTAGCTGCTGTATTTTTTTTTTCCTGTAGTCATCAGCTGGTGTATTGTGGAAGTTAAAAAAAAAAATCCTGACTTTTCCTTTTTTATTTTTCTGTCTCTATTTTTTTTATTTTAAAGAACAGTCAGCTTCCTTTTGTTACTACTGTGATGTACTTTCTCCCTACTAACTCCAAGAGCAATATGGAAATTACTAATATGACAGAGAAATATGAGCTTTACACCGCAGAAAAAGTGGCTGTAGTAATATATCAGAGAAATTATTGAATGTTATCGGTCATAGCACAATTTATTATTTTACCAGTGTGCTGTGAAAAGTTGCTCAGCCAACTCAAAGCTTTCCTGCTGTATTAGTGCTGCCTGGGAGTTTAACTGGTAGCACTTTGCTAAGTGCAAGCACGGTAATTATTTGCACATCAGGCCCTCAGACTCCCCCCTCCCCAACCCATCACCTTAACACACCATATGCATGAGAATTTGATTTACCTTTTTTTTTATTATTATTTTGGGCTCTGTATGGTTTGGCTTTCACAGAGAAAAGATGGCTGAAAGATATAAGGAAGGGCTGAGAATTTGGAAACTGTCTGCTCTGCACTTTGTGCGTGCTCCCCGCCAAACTCACGTGTAGCTCTCATTAATGCTAATGGGATTTAATACATGCTGCAAGAGGAAAATATCCTCATTTATTTTGCACTGAATCGAGTGGGTAGCAAAAGTGCTGTATTGACAACTCTGGAGCTCTCTATTTATCCAAAGAACAGGCAGTGTCAGAATGAGTTCCTCTCACAGCTTTGGTGTCTCAATCCTCTTGTGGAAGGAGCTCTGAAGGAGAGTGAAGAGTTTAGTGGCACACATGCAATACACAGACTTTTTTCAGTATGATTGAATGATAATGATAACTTTAAGATGTCTCCTGCTATGCATGCGTGTATAATTGTCAGAAAAAAACCCTTCTCTATTGAAATTTCTTGTAGTAGTTTTATTCAGTTAAAAACATTGGGGGGGAAAAAAAGGAGGAGGAAGTTTTTTATTAGGATCAAGACAATATTGTGGTTTTTCGACTGAGATAAAATTAGGCATAATTATATTCAGTTTGACATGCAGAAAGTCACATTTCATGGAACATTTTGAGTTCTTTCAGAGTAATAGATTTGAGTTGACTTGCCCTTTTATGGAAAACTGCCTTATTTACCTGTTTATTTTTACTATTACCCTGACTCATCTAAACTTGATTGATTGATGTTATTTCCATTGAATAGACAAAGAGGCTCACTTCAGCTTTCAAATCACACCAAATCCAGGACTATACCTCATTATTTTTTTTCTTTTACCAGTCAGCAGAACTCTGGGTGGAGTCTCTGCCTGGCTGGCCCCACACATCTTTCTCCAGCATCTTTGTGTGATCTATGTAAAGCACATTTCAGCACAAGCAGCTGTCAATTGTTTCACAGAATCTTCCTGTGCAGTGGTTACAATGAAGAGTTTTGGGATTGAGCATTGTTGCTTTTTCCCCTTTGGGCTAGAGGAGAAGGCTTTTGAGAGAGTAAAACTTGCTGGAGAAAGAGTCAGAGCATAACACCATCAAGCATGTTGAAAATCAAGGCTGATGTACATTGACTTTAACCAAGTTCTAAAATATTCCGGACTTCAGAATTTTCTTTAAGTCCTACTACCAAGGCATTCAGTGTTGAATGTGTGTCTAGGACACCTTAAGGTTTTGACTATCCTGTTCTTCTTTTGTCTTAATCCTTTATTTCAGTAATGCCATCTTGTTTCTTATTTAAATGCACCTATCATTGGATTTAAGTGTTTTTTATAGGTGTGTATTTTTTAAACCTCATGCTGGTGCCCAAGGATAAATCTCTGACTTCTATTGTCTCATTCTAATAGATGTATGCTCTTGTCACCTTCGGGTGCTTAGCATAAAATGGGCCCTGTGGAACAAAAAGCTTGAGTTTTCATATTGTCCCTGCTGTTGTCTCAAAAGTGGATTGATGTAAATAAACAAACAACAAAGGGAATCAGTTTGAAGTTAACATCATCTTTGGGAGTTCTGAAGGCATCTTGTAAAATCTAAACCAGATATTAAGTAATGTTTTCGTCAGTTTCTCTTATTTTGTGTCATACCAAAGAAATGGTTGATGCTCAGGTAGTAGGCAAAAAATATTGGGAAAGGAAAATTATAGTGTAAAGCTCAGGTGTGTTTTTAAAGTTGGACATGGGCTTTCCTTTATATTTTCTTCTATAATGGTACAGTTATTTGTTATTTGGGTCATTAAATCAACCTGCAGATGCCAGGACACCTCATTCTGAAACTTGTGGGGGTTTTTTGGTGTTTTGTTTTTTGGTTTTTTTTGTTGTTTTTTTTTTTTGTTGTTGTTGGTTGGTTTGGTGGGGGTTGGGTTTTTTTAGGATTTTTTTGTTGGTTTTTTTGGGGTGTTTTTGGGGGGTTTTGAAGGCCATCTCACTTTTTAGTTGAACTAGATCTTTGCTGATACTAATTCCTGCTGAGCTCTATTTCCAATATATAATTCAACAATAAAAAAAAATGGTGCTTTCATTTGAGAAAAGTGTGTGGCTGAACAGAATTCAGACTTGTAGTGCAAGGCTTGTTTGCAAGGCTTTTTAACTCGGCTAAACAGCTCACTTCTATTCTACAATTTATTTAATTAATGTTCATCTCATTAGCAGGGATCTATCTTAGCCATCTACCATTATACAGCAAATTGCTTTAATGAATTCTGTGATTCTCTCAAAATTTCCAATCAGATGAGAGGTCCTGCTAATGTAATAAGTCAAGAAAGTACAGCTTTGGAGAGTCATTAGATTTTATTTCTTATGAATTGTCTCTGGAAAAACTCTGAGAGCAGTGCAATGGTCAAAAGGGGCCATTAGTAGACCTGCTTGTTAGATGTGTCCAGAAAGAACAAAGCTTAGTTTGGTTTTGAAATTCATTAATACACTCTTGATCTTTGTTTTCTTATGAAGTGTTTTTATTTGTTGGTTTGTTTGAGGTCTGTTTTTTTATTTTTTTTTTCATTATGGTCAAATTCCCTTTAAAATAGGCTGTCAATGCCTGAATTTTATTTTTAGCTTAACTGAAATGACAGAGGAACAAGATGTGTCCCAAGAAAAGTCCACAAAAGGTGTCTGCTGAATTTGTCATGTTTTCCAATTCCTTCCAGTACACACTGCAAGTACAGTTTTGTCTGTCCTGTTCTCTCCCTGGTAACTATCCCTTTCTTTAAGCTTTTTGATACTTCTCATTCATAGGACAGTAGAATGATGTTACAATAATTTCCCTTCAGCAGCAGGAGACACACTGCTGTATATTATGCCCTTTAGCTAAAAGAAAAATGGATTCTGTCATGTATACATTTATATCTCATCTCTTTTTTTTTTGTAGGAAATTTTTAACTTTCCTTATGAGGCTGAGGTAGAAAAGAATAAACTATTGAAATATATGACATGATTCTCTCATCTTGGGAAGACTTTCCATCTTGAGAAACAGGAAATACAGAAGTGAACCTAAACAGTGATTAGAGCTCTAGGCAGGTTTTCTTTTCTACAAAAAAGTCCAGTAACATTTGTGAAGAAGGTTTTCTTAAAAAAAAAAATAGAAATTAGGGAACTGAATACGATGTGAAAAGTCTTTGGAGTCTCTTACTATCTGAATCCTGAAATTTGGGAAAAATATATCTTCACAAACAGCCAAATTTTAATCCATGTGCTGTTAAAGGGTTTATCATCTTAAAATAGTGGTACATTCTCTCTAGCAGCAGGAGTGCCTTTTGCCTAATTCTCTGGGCTAATCAAGCATCTGCCTTCCATTCCTGGACTGTCCTGTGTGATCTTCACTGTCCCAAAGTCTGTTTCCTCAGCTTTCAATTTGAAAAACTGTGATAATATTTGCTTTGCCTCACCAAAGTGAAAGAAAAAATATAGAATGATGACGCACATAGAGCTTGTAGCATGGAGCATCCTGTAAATTCAGCAGAAAACCAAATGTCGGCTGCATCAGTGTCCTCATCCAATAAGGTGGTCCAAAGGTTTGCATTAAAAGTTTGACTTATTAAAGTGTCTTTCAAATTAAAGTAATCAGTATTCATGGGGTATTGAACATTGACCAGCTTCCTACATAAAAAGGGACCAAAAGTAAAGAACATAATCAGAAGTAATTTTCTTGAATTACAATATGGAATATATAAAAATCAAATATTTTGAGTCCAAACCAAATGGTTTTGGTAGGTTGGGTTGGCTTTTTCTTTTAATTTTAGTTTGTTTTGTTTTTTTTTTTTTTTGCAAATGAAATGGAATACTTTTCTGGTGTGATGATTCTGAGCCCAAATTTAGCTTCAAATAAATTTAAAAATCCCTTTTGAGAAGGTAAAAATTATGGTCTGTGATCAAAACACCCTGTTTTACACACTCTGCTACTGAGTGAAAAATATTAAAGTTTTTACTACCAGCTCTATAATTTTGATACTCCTGTTTTTTCATTTTTATTTTTAAGTGTAGATAGATATCAATGTTCCTACTTTTTTTCATGTGAAGGTGATAGGCTCACTTTATTGGTTTGTTCCAAGTTAAAATATTTATTTCTAAACCTTTTGCAGTTAATTCCACAGTCATGATCTTAAATTAAAACTGAGGCATATACGAAGGGGTTTTTTTTCCCATATTTGTATTGCATTGATTATAAAGAGTATTTGCAATAATTTTCTGCTCTGTCAGAGAAAGAAGCTACTGGAGACTGAGGTTGAAAAAACGAATTTAGTGACTCTGAAGCAAAATTGATCAGAATAGAGAAATTGTAGCATCTCTGTTTTAGAAAAGATCTTTAGGTGGAAAATCCTAACCAAACTCAGAAAATCTGGTGTTGCCAGGAGTCTCAGGATCCAGTTGTAGTTCTTGAGGGTGATGTCTCACATTCCATTCCCCTTGATAGTCTAGGTAAATTGCATTTCCTGGTATTCCACATAACTTCTTGTCACATGGAAGAAAAATCTGAAATATTGAGAGTTCCAGATCACTGCCCACTATGGGAAGTTGTAGTCTGGATAATATCCAGGCTGCCTGATCAGTGTCAAGCAGAGACACCTCTTGCAAAATCAAGATGCACTTAAAGGGGAAAAAAAAACCAAAAACCCTCACCCCAAAAAACTTTACAAACATATTTTCATTAACCATTTTTCAATACTAACTTTTTGTCCTCTATAATGAGGGATGAATGGGCAAATATAAAAAAATGGACAGAAAGGACTAAGAATATTTATGTACATGAATATGTGGACAAATGCATGTTTTCCTAAAATTAAAATCTTTTTGTTATAATAACAGAGGAGAGGATTTCTGGGATGAGGCATTTCTCTGATCCAGAGGTAATTCCTTATTCCAGGACAGGTTCTATCCTTTTAGCTTATATCAGGACCATGTGTGTCTCTCTGACTGACAATCCTCAGTTATCTTTCCTTTTTCACTTTCTTTTATTTTTAATACTAGCACTTCATATTACCCATAAAGAAAAGTGAACCAAGTTTTTTCAAGACCATATGTTTGATTATTTTATCTTAGTATGTTAAACTTTAAAAAGTGTTTTAGAATTAATTCATTGTGGAACCCTGGGGCTGAGAACCACATGTCACAGGTAACCAAATTAGAAGTCCATGGGTTATGAGATCACAGGGCCCTAGAGAAATATTTAGTGGTATGTTTACTAATATCAAACAGCATGTGAAGTTTATTTATTAATATGCCTGCAGGTTTCTCTCTAATCCCACTTCTCAAAGATGCTCACACAGAGATAGGAAAGCCAGGAGGGGGTGAATTGCCCTGGTAGTATTTCCATCTAATAGAATAACATAGCTGTTGAAGAAAAAAGTTAGGGTATAGTACATACCTTCTTGACCTTGACCAAATCTCAAGTCCTGGTTTACACAGAAGCTTGTTGTGTGCTGTGTACAGGGAGCAGAAAAGCACATGCACAGCAACCTCCTCTTAGGCTTATGAATCTTTAAGCAAGAAGAAAATTCATTTTTTAACATAGTCAGAAGAGTAATTGCTCTCAGCTAAGCAATGAGAAAGCAATCCACCCATCCTTCTTCACACCATGCTGCAGCAATAGAGCCTGGTGAGAGGAATTCTGCAGGAAGGAAATCTTCTCCCTTCCCCTTGTTAGCAGTGGTGGAGCTCCTGTCACCACTCCTGTCTCAGCCACAGCCAGCAAACAGAGGAGCTGGCTTGGTGCCACCTGTGCTGAGGGGCCAGGCATTGCTGCTGGATGCTCACCCACAGCCCCTGCAGCTTGGGAGGTGTGTTCTGTGTGGGGTTTGGGAGGTACAGGATGACACCCCTCTGTATCAGGCTTGTCTCCACTGTCCAGAGCCCCCCATGCATTCCTGAGGCAGCTTTCCCAAGGACAGAGTGCTGCTCTGCAGCTCTTGGTTGTACTCCCAGACCTGCCACTAACCCACTGATTTTTATGTGTGTCTCTGTATCACAGGAAAACTAACATTTACCTCCTTAATGAAGCATTTTTGGATTTACTGACAAAATTTTTTTACATAACAGCAAGATGTACTAGCTAGTTTATCACACTGCTGAAGTTCTGGGAAGAATCCCTTGTGCTTGCCAGAGTCATTTTAGCCTCCTTCATCATTTAGTGTCCTATTTATGCACTAGATAAAGCATTAGATCTACGCACTATTGAAAAAAACCCCAAAAATATTGCATCCATGCTATCCTTCACTTGTTCAATCTATGCAGCACATCACTACCTTAAATGTTAATAGGCAACTGCCTGGATTTCCTCTGAGTTTATAATTATTAAGCTCATAATAAACCTGAAAATTAAAAGCAAGAGAGGTATTTTTATGCTCTAGTTAAAATGTCAAAGCTTGAGAAAGTTTTACAGAATGCTGAGCTCTTTGTCTTCTGTGTCAAGGGCTATTACCAGAGTAGGTGCAGAGACAATCTGGACACCTGCAATCTTCAGACAGATTCCATCAAGCTCCTATCTGTTAAAAGCTGCAGTGCTTGCATTTGGATTTGATATCTAACAATAATGTGGTATTTTATAAACATTAGTGGGCCTGATTTTGCACTGGTCAGCACAGGTAAAAAAATAGGTACTTTTGGAAAACAAATAAAAAAAGGGATTGGAACTGTCTCGATAAATAGTGCAAATTGTAAATTTCCCAAAGATGCAGTCTTTTGCTCAGGTATAAGAAAATAAAGCTGGCAATTACAATATTGAAGAATTGCACAAGCTGCTTCTGGAGCTAAGGCCCAATATTTACTTGACAATACCTTTATATTATTACATATAGCATTATGTCCTTTTAATACATAGAATTGCAATTTCTCCTTTCTGTTACGTTAAGAAAAAATCACCTACTAGCTCTGTAAATGGAGTAAACCAATGCATTTTCTGACTCTATATCAGTGATGATCTTAATACTTGTATTGATAATGCTTTAAAGATATAAGTGGAATACTCATGTTAGGAGAAGTAGAGAAACTTGGTTGAAGTCTGGAAACTGATCTTCACAAGCCAATTTCAGAACTTTTTTTTCTTGTATGACCTTCACTGAGTAATATGCTCCTCTTTTTCCCCCTAAAACCACAGATATAGGAAATGTTAAAGTTCTGAAACATGATTTCAAGGAATACAGTAACTTGTGCCTCTGAAAGCCCATTTTGATGAAAGATATCATTGTGCTATTGTCAAACACCTGTTTCAGGGTGTCATTTTTGGCAGGGAAGCTCAGTGAATATTGGTGTTTAACACTTTCCATGTTTTACCTCAACTGTGGAACATGGTTCCAAACAATATTGTCTTTCATCCAAAAATACTTTGTAAGTGACAAATACATATTTTTGAGAGGAATAGTGAAAGCCAGACAGACATAACCATATATAGCTATATGAAGAGGTGACCTACTTTTCAGAAAAGTAAGACATTTTTTCTTTTTGTAACCTGTGGCTGCTGAGAGCATTTTGAATACTCGAACTCAGTGCCAATGCATGTAAATTCGAGGTAGGATTTGTTCATGTGTAATTGTAGAGTAAAATGTGCCTGAATTACCTAGATATTATAGCGTAAAAAGTTGAAGGGATGCAGTTGTAAAGACTTTCTTCTCTTCCACAATTCATCTTGTCACACAAATCTGGTTTAATTTTTGTTTGCTCTCTTCTTTGCAGTGTGCCAACTCACTCTGTGAAGTATATACTTTTTTAATGTGGCTTTTTTTCCTTATAATTTGTGGTTCTTTGGGTTTCTGGGTTTTGATGGGTTTGCAAACCTACCTTGTAATTGTTATTGGTTATTGTGCATCTTGCAGCTTTCGTTATTAGGTAAAATCTGGTTTCAATAAAAGGAAGCACTTAGTAAGGGAAAAGGCATCTACAAAATCTGATTCGTAAGTGAATGAAATGCCTCTGAACCTTTCCTCTTCCTTCACTAAAGTGGAGCCCAGTTGGTGCTATGGTTTACCAACACCTTCTGTTTATTTTTGTGACTATTCTTTTAAAGAACATGAGATTGTGTACTTGCTTTTACCCACCCCATATCCACCCCAATAAGAAAAATGGGCTTCTTGCCAGAAACTTTTCCTGGTCTGCTATCAGAAGTGGTGCTACAGGCACTTTGGGGCTTGGAGGTGATATCATGTTAGCTTGGCTCCTGAACAGACAGGTCTCAGACAGAATGGTCACCTGGTCTCCAGAATTGTGCTTTGTCTTTCAGTTGCTGATGTGGCTGCAAACTTAATCTCTGGGTTGTTTTGAACTGGCACAGAAAGTGGAATTAGGAGCTACACTTCAGACTGGGACAGCTACACTGCATCAGCATTTAAGGAGTTAGAATGAAAACCTATTATTCACCATAAATTAAATTTCTAATGAAGGCAAAAGCAGTCTTAAGAAGAAACAATTTAGATGTTGTTGAAGCAGATAGGAGAGCTCCTTTTATCTTTCATTTATATGTTACCTTGACCATCTAGAGCATGTCATGTGTGATCTAGGATAGATGATTTGGAAAAAAAATACCTTAAAGATCTCAAAACTCTCTTTGAGCTTGTACATGCAGACAGACTTAGCTTGCAAATAGAATCTGTCTCAAGGAACTCTCAGCATAATTTCTATCTGTCAAGCACCAGTATTAAGGCCCCTTAGATGTTCTAGAATTTCCATTTCTGTGGGAAATTTCAGCATTTCAACAATAATACAAGAATTTTACCTTTTTTTTATTTCTTTAGACTAGAAATACTAAAAGAGATACTGGTCTGGTATTTTTCTATTGTGGCATACACTCACAAGGAGATCTGGACTTCATCAGTCTAATCCATTTTTTTAATCCAGATGAATTTGTTCTCCTGAAATCCATCTGAACCACACAATTCCTACGACAAACCAATCAGCTCTTCCTTGCTAGGCAATCTAAGTTGCACAAAAACATAGATGAAGATGGAGAGCAGCGGGAAGGTCAGACCCCTGTAATCCTTCAGCATTTGCCCAAACACAGATTTCTTCTCTCTGAAATATTTCTGTGGAAGAATTTTTCTCTGACATATTGATTATTTAGTTAGCAAATGGACATCAGTTTCCTCCCCAAACACGAGTGCAGGGTTTACCTCAAATGCTTTGTAACCCAGAGATAAGGCCACAGTAGAGCAATGCATAAGTGGTACAGAACCTAAAAGGTAAAGATTTTCTATTTTCTTTGATGATTTGCAGCAATTATTATAGACCATATTTTAATGCACTAATTCAGTAGAGAAAGATCTTTACTAGCCCAAAAACATCACACTGACTTCACAGTGACTTATGTGCAGGGTGTAGGCATCACAGGCTGAAAATGGCTTTCTGGATGAATTAATGGAATTCTGGTGAATTAATATTTTGAAGCAGCAGCAATATATAGCATGGTAGAGAGGCACTACACTCAAAATAAGAGATGGAAAGTATCATCATTAGTCTGAAATGTACAAAATATCATCCCATAACTACTAGTGTTTGGAGGCTATACTCATCAGGTGTTTTAAAGTCTGTTTTTTATAAACCTTTACAAGCTCTGCAAGCAGTGCTGAGATCTTTTCTTGAACTGAGTGACAAAGTTGGAGGAACTTATACTGAAACAGAAAAAAATATTTTTCTCAGCAACTCTGTTGACAAATTTGATTAATTCTTTCTACAAAACTCATTAGAGATGACACCACTACTACTGTTTCAAACTGTATCAGCCTAAAACCTGCCCTGCAAAATGTGTTGTCAGATTCCAAATATTTGATATTTGGTTAAAGAGAAGCCTGTTAATTTGTTTCCAAGTGAGGGAGCTTTAACAATGATTTGTGTTACATTTCACATACTTTCAGCCTTCGTGTCATGAACACCCCATGTTGTTCTACAAAAACTGCTAAGGAGTGCATGACAAGTTGCTGGGGGTTTTGAAATTAGCTGGTGAATAGGCAAAATTTCAAAAGAGGATCTTTTGCTTTATAGCAAGTGCTTTGTGAGTTTATTTGCCAAGTGTAGTTAAGCTGTAATTATTTATGATAAAGCGCTATGCAAGACTTAACTGAACATTCCTCAGAGTAGTTTGCACAATTCAGAAGTGAGATGGTGGAATTGCCTCCTACTGTTCTCAGCTGTAGTTGTACACATTTATTCTATGCCTGTTTTGGTTTTTAAGGTCTTTGTGACTGTAGCACTCTGCTATTAAATTGAGATATTCCAGTGGAAATTGAGTGTGTTGTATTTGAAAACAGACAAGGTTTACAAGTGCTGTTGTATGCAAAGTAGGTGTTCTGTATGATAATAATTGTTAATAGGTGTGACATGGGAAATACATATGTATCATGTATAATTCTGGATAATTTAGCTGAAGTGCAGTAATTACAATTTTTGGGATGATTTTTGTCCTGATCCGTAGCTTATAAATAAGAACTGAGATGAAGTTTCTTGACTACCTATTTTCCAAATATTTTTGCTGGGAACACAAAAATGGGGGGCTCAGGTGTCTAACCACAAATGTCTAGTGCTATTTTAGGGGCTACAGGCCATGAAGGATGCCCACATATAGACTGCATGTGTTTTAGCAAAAAATGGAGAGCTGTGTCCTTTTGGACTGGCAGCTGAGGAATTTGTAGGCTACAAATCCCTTAAATCACTCATTTGAGTTACTAAATCACTCATTTAAGGGACTAAAATGATGCTAAACTCAGATATCTCTTGAATAAAACATTTTTATACCTGCACACCAAGAGTTTGGAAAATAGGTGCAACTTAGTTTTTAAATGCATGTATAGATAACTGATTTTATATCCTCTCTCTAAACTTTTTCAATGCTTGCTGATTATATTAGTTTTGTTATATAAATTTACAATTTCATCTTAAGGGACCCAATTAATAATTTTGAAAAAAAAAAAATCACCTTTGGCACCAAAGGTGAAAAAAATAAATTATCCCTAGGAGGCTGCCCTTGCAGGGAGCACAGCATCCATTTTGTGCCTTGGTTACTCTTGCCTTACCCAGTGGAAAAGCAGACTTATTTGGCCTTTAAAATGTAGTTAAGGCAAGATAAGTAATATGGCTTTCCACAGTCTGTGTGTGTAATGGATTGTAACCAAGGTCCCCTGACAGCAAGTTTGTGGCTTAACCACAAGACCATTGTCTTCTATTAAAGGAATGTTAACCTCAGAGAAGTGAGGGAGTCTGTAAGCTTTCTTATCTTTCAAAGTCTGGCTTAATGAGCTGTGGTGTCTGATTTTTCAGTAAAGAGGAAGGCACCATGGAGGAGCCTGCAAAGCAGTGAGAGACAGGAGTTAAACAAGGCTTTTCTTTCATTTTGTATTAGTGGATAAAGATGGTGAGATGAGGAGTTAATTTAAGGGAAGGTATTTCCTCACACTTTTCTCACATCTATCTCTCTCTCCATCCTGTATCTGTCTTGCTGACCACTGGGCAATCAATACTCTTAAAATATGTACTAAGAGCTTAGAGTGTTGAAATAAAAAGTTCTGTAAAGATGAGGGAATTGTCCTTAAGATTGTAGCTTATTGTTATCCATCATTAATATCAGAACCTTCCTTGTGGGTGCTGAGAGTTTTACTTAAGGTCTAGGGCTTGATGAGTGCTCTCTTTAGCCCTCTTAGTTCCACCAGCTTGAGCAGAGTTGTTCTACCTTGGAAGCCAGAGAAGTCCATGAGGAGACACAAGTGACTGAGGGTTGGCACAGTTTACTTGCTATTAAAGGAACATATTTTAAGGTTCTTCATCCAGTGTAGCATTACCTAAAATGGGCTTGCCCTCTAGTGTCAGGAAAACTGAAAGGTGATCTCACTTTTATCGGTTTTGTATCTCAATGATTCTTTTCTATCTCAAGTGGTGGAGCTGCTGCTTTGCAATCTGTGACTTGTCAGGTCAAACCAAAGCAGGAGCCAATATCTCAAACAGTGTGGCTCCTCAGAGGCTGGCTAGTGCCATCTCTTTGCAAGTGAAAGCTAGAGAACTTGCTGTTTTACCCCACTGGTGTTTACTGGTTTTTTTCAAAAATCTCTTTAAAAAAATTTAAGTGAGGAAAAACACCAGAACTTCAGTTTGTTTTGTGTTTGTGTGATTGGAAGCTGGTTGGTGTCAGGTTTAAATCTCCTGTGTGGAAAAGTGCTGTAGTAAAACTGGCAATAAATGAGATGGAGGACTTCCATGCACAGTGGGCATACTATAAAAACATAGAACTATAATCACATTGCAGTGTTTGACTCAACACACTGTAAACAGACTCCCTGACTTCAACCCCCCATCTCCTCCTCTGGAAAAAACCCAAATCCAAAACTGTCAGAGGTAATGAGAGAAGGAATCAAACCAGAAAGAACAGGTCTAGCCCAGTGGAAGGAACAAAAGATTCTTCCTGGCTGATTTTGTGGCACGGAATGAGTGGGGTCACATCCTCCATTCTGTGGTGCTGCAGGGCAGGTGGGAATTGGATAAGCAGGAGAAAGCAGGTTCTTTGCTTCATGGGCTAGAATGGTTCTTTGTTCCATGGTGGGTGAAGGCCAGGACCCAGCAGGGCAACATAACCCTGAAAGCAGGCAAGAGAACGTCGAAAACAGGGCTGAAGACCTTGTGAAAAAAAGTCAATGGTCCCCTCCTTGATTTGTGAGTTTTTCTTTGCAGACCACGAGAGCACTGGCTGTACTGAGATTTGGCTCTGTGCAAACACTTCTGCATAGAGGAAAAAATGTTGCATTAAGTGATAGAAGAAGGAGGTAGCCAAATTAAGAGGGGTCTATGGTGAGGCAATTAGTGAGCTGCTGTTTTCTGCAGACTTCCCCCATAAGAAATGAGAGAGGAGGTGCAGGGGTCAATGCCAATGAAGCATGATCTGTACTTTTTGTTCCATCATTCTCAGTCTGTCTGGAAATGACATTATAGAAAAGGAAATGTATGATGTGCATCTATCTGCAAATTTGAATTGAATCTGACAAACTGGGGGATGAAATCTGGGAGAAGAAATAGCAAGAGTTGGAGACATTTTAATTCTTTTGATGCAAAATTTGTTTTTTAATTAAAAAAAAATTCTCCTTTTCCAAATTGCCACCTAAAAAAATTACCTTTAATTGAAAGGACACTTTCTCAAACTAAATAAATGAAAACATATTGATGCTTTATAGTAAGTCATAACTAAATATTTAAGATAAATGATGTGATGCAGAAGACAAATTTTTCATAGGGGATGTAGAAATAAGGGAGACAAGTTTACATCTTGGTGTGTATCCTTTTGTTTTGATATAATGCATTATTGGCCCAGTGCTGATCTGTAGAGGCAAGAAGGCTCACAGATAGGGAAGGTCACCAGAAATGATATTTTAAACTCTGTAGGGTAGAGGAAGTTCTGACCCAAACCTCTGAATTCCTTTTCTTCCCTTTTCATCTTTCCTTCTCCCTTCCTCTTCTTCATTTGCCTTCTTTTCTTCTGCAAATCCCTCTTTCTC
>VWYP01032430.1:0-12268 GCA_013400435.1 Pycnonotus jocosus
ATAGATCTGCTGCCAGGGTAGCCAGGCATCTGGAAAAAGGCAGGCATTGATATAGTCTAGTAAATGGTCATCCAAACTACAGGAATTTTAGGGCACAAAAAAAAAAAAAAAGTACATCCAATGTACTCATCTGTAATATGCCTTGACTTTCCAGTCCAAGATCCTGGCTCAGAGAAAGTTATTTTCATAGTTGGATTTCTGTACTTAAATGCAGTGGTAGAAGGTATAAAATTGATCTGTTGCTGGCTAAGGATGCTTTGGGTTTGGAGCTTTTTTTTTGTTTGGAACGGGACAGCAGTAATAGTACAAGTTGTGACTGATCTTGATATGTATGGACTTTCATTTGTTTGACATAATCTTGAACAAAGTTGCACTGTAAGTATTCTTCAGTATTTTGTACAAAATTACAGAAAATGGATTATGTATGCATAGGCACTGAAAGGTGGTGACTGTTTATTCTTGATCAGCAGCTGAAATAATAAAGAAAAATCTAAAACCAAATCAGAACTCATCAAAGGAAACATGTGAATTAAGCTTTATCTTCTTCTTAATTTTCAAAACATCTTTTTCATAACATAAGAAAAAAAAAAGCTGGAATCTTTTTGTTTGTAAACTTTCTAATGAGAAAGTTAATTCATATATCAAAATATCTATTTTGAGTTTCCATATCTTTCATGCAGAAAAAAATAAATTTATGGATTACTCGGAGTTTATTTGCCACAATAATTACTTGCTTTGAATGCTTTCTTTTCATAATTATTTTATTGCATTCATTGCTCTTGAATAAATTCTTATTTCATGAACACAATGTTTTCTTTACTTTGCCTTCAAAGCAGACACATACAGTTCCAAGTAAGTACCAGTCTTAAGAACCAATTGTTTACAAATTCTATCATTTCATTTATAACACAATAAAGATTGACACACAGCAATTCACTGTGTGATTATGGCAAATTCTCCAGATGTGCTTCTTTAAGCAATACCACAGCAAATATTCTTTTATGATTGCATATTGCCTCTATCCTTTCACTAATTTTTCTTTTCTAACTACTCTGGAAAATAAAATGGTCAGAAACAGCCATTAAAGAAATTGGATCACTGAGATCTATTGAAGTTGTAAGACATCTTTAATGCTCATTTGCTATACCGAAATAATATTTAAAAGTGCAACTGTTGAATCAATGTGTAATTATTCTTTGCTTTTTTATAGTGGGGTTAGTGACTACCTTCACAAACCAATAAAACAAGGCATCTCTATGGCATGCAAGGTTATCAATGTGACCATACCCTCAGTCAAAATTTCCACATTATCATAGGTCTTGGGCAGGCTTCCTCATGCTTCTAAAGCATTTGGAAATATTTTGGAAAGATTTTGTTTTCATAAATTCAGAGTTAAATTTTTTCTTTAAAATAAACTACTAAATGCTACTAAAAATAGTACTAAACTACTAATGCTACTAAAAGAAGAGACTAGCAGCATCCAGCAAATGTCAATTCAATAGTTATCAAGTGAAGTATTAAGGTTTCTTATTTGTTAACACACTAAAACATTTAAATAGCTGTAAATATTTTGTGAACTTGCCATATGTTATCAAAGAATAAAATATGAGTTTGAAGATGTGAAGTATTGCATAAAAAACCACTTGCTGCTGAAGTAGGAAGCGTACAATGAAATTAATTTTTTTCCTAAGAAAAATGGATAGCCTAGGAGTATAAATACAAAACCTATGAAATAAAAGCTAAACTTTTTTTAGAAACAATAAATGTAATTAAGGGTAATTTAGTTGCTTTTCAAGGTTGCTGACTAGGAGAATTATAATAAAACTCTTCCTTTATGACAAACAAAGCATATAAAATATATAAATTATTTGTTTGTAGTTTCACTCTATATGGTAAATACAGTTTTACACAAGCCCAGATTTTTGTTCTTAGTAGAAAAACCAAATAATTATTATATACTTTTTAGTAAATATATAAAATTGAGATTGAAATGTTTAAGAAACCTCATCAATTTTCACAAGATTTTCACAAACCTCATCAATTTCACAGATTTTAATCTGGAAGATCTGTTAGAAGATATTTGCTAAAACTGTAATTAGAAATGAAAGAAATGTCCTAATTTATTTTGTTAACAAAAGAATTGTACAATCCATAGTACTTGCGGTAACTGTACAGTAATTAAAACAGCAAAGAAATTATAAGCAAAATCACAATGAGATCATAAAATTGAATTCATCAAAAGTTTATATCCAGGATTTTGAAACCATAAAATAATTCAAATGGAGGATCTCTTTTTACAGTAGTCCAGTGTCATGATTGTAACCTCTGACAGAAGCAGCCACCAAAACCCTCAAGCAATGACCTCTAGATGAGAATAAAACTTCCTGCACTTTGTTTGGTGATGCAAATACTTTAAAATTTTCCTCATTTACTGTATCAAACAGTCTGCTCAATGGCTGGTAAACCCAGGTCCAGAGGAGCAGTTCACAGAATCAGGAAATATCTCAAGTACAAAAGGCCCCATAAGTATCATTGAGTCCAACTCCTTGCACCTTGCAAGACTGCCTAAATCTAAGCTGTGTGATTAAGAACATAATCCAGGTGCTCCTTGAACTCTTATAAGCTTGAGGCTGTTCAGTGACTGTCTAACTTCCAGTGAAGAATCTTTTCCTAATGTCCAGTCTGAATTTTCCCTGATGCAGATCCATTCCATTCACTTGTGTTCTAATGCTGTCCCTCTTGAGGAAGTCATAGACGATGATGAGGCATCCACCACCCTCTTTTCTCCAAGCTGAACAAACTGAGTGGCCTTCACCACTCCTCTTAAGTCATGTCCTCAAGACATTTCACCATCTTGGCCACTCTCTTCCAGACACTCTAGTAATTTGATGATCTTCCTAAAATGAGATGTCCAAAACTTCTCCAGGGGGTGCCAAGGTGGAATCACACTAGTGCGGAGTACAGTGGGATGATCACCTCCCTTGACTGGCTGGTGATGCACCCAAGGACAGGGCTGGCCCTCCTGGCTGTCAGGGCACACTGCTCACATATTCAACTTGCCATTGACCTGAACCCTGAGATCTCTCAGTGAGCCAATTTGCATACACTCGTTAAATTTCTATGTTGATTCCCTCTTATCAACAGTAATTATCAGTGATCTTTTCCAGTCTCTTCCTGCATTTTTTCTCATCAGAAAGTTTTAAAAAAACCCAAAACAGAAAGAGCTTCATCACCTAAAAACTGTCTGGTGATTTTAGGAACAGTAGAAAACGACTGTGTACTAAATCTGGAATTTACTTTGAATTCATGATGAATTAAGCGCTGTGGGGAGTTTTCAGCTCTTGGATGTGAAAGGCAGAGCTTGATCATTGAAGTTTTCATTTTCTGCATGCATAATACTTCCTTTAATATCTTATATAATTGTATATCCTTTGTATTTTTAAAAAAAGCCTTTTAAAAAGGTTTCTCAGCAGCGGGGAAAAATGGTGCATTACAGGAAATAGACTGCAGAACAGCAGTATTAATTTGTAGAAAACACTGTATAGTTAGAAAAAATAACTGTTTTTCAAGAGAAAAATAGGATATATTTGAGAGAGAAAATGACAGGGAGAGACAGAAATAGGCAAATCTCTCATATTCAATAAATTCTGTATAAAAGGAATCCTACAACGAATTGTTGAAGATAAGTTGTAAAGATCTACACTGAGAGCTCACCTAGAATAAAGCCAGTTCAGATACAAACAGTGGTTAAAACCACAAGCATGCCACTTTTAAATGCAGATCATCCATCAGCTTTCAGTCTTTACTGATGAGCAAAAGAGATCTCTTCACATATCATGTCTTTCTGAATTATTGCTGGGTGCAGCCTTGTGATGCTTAATCTGCCAATTTAACCTTTGATTTGGCCACAAGTTTAGTTTTGTTTTCATCTTATGTTTTTCTTTCTTTCTTTGTCACTATCTTCTTTGTGTTTGCGCATTTGAGTTCCTTCAATGTTTCTGTTTCTAAACAACCAGTACATTCTCTCTTTCATCTTCCATCCTCTTATCTTTAATCTCCTCCCTCCTGCTGGTTCTGTGTTGTTCCTTGCTGTTCAGGAATGAGATAATTGAAAGGGAAACTGCTATTCTATAAACTAATGAAAAAGATTAAAACTTTTTTTCTTTAGGAACAGTATTTTGATTTTCACAGTCCCACTGTATGAAGATAAAAATTATTAACTCAGATTACCCTGATAATTAATCTTTTTAAGATTAAATTCCAAATTTACAAGTCTGTTACAGAAATGAAACATCAATTCATCAGATGTATTTATTAATTTTATTTCAGATATTGGTTATTTAACACTGGTTGTACCCACAAAATGTGAATGTGAAGGAAATAGTTTTGTTTCTCATCTTTTCTTCAGAACTAAATTAGCGGTGAAAGTTAATTGAAATATTAAAAATCTTTCCTTTGTACCAAAATCATTTGTCAAAAAGACTTTGAGAAAAATAAAATCTAGATTACACTTAATTTAAAATTGTATAATTTCTGGAAAACACCATCAAACACATCATAACTACAATTACTTTTTTCATTAGAAAAAAGCATTGGGAGAGGGAAATAGAGACACTTCCAATCAGCAGAACTGTGGCATCTTTTTTTTTCTTTAATACTATCTCTTGTCATCTCACTACCTTATTTAAAAACATCATTCATCAGAACAAAAGATCTTGAGATCTGCTCAAGTATGAGGACCTCCAGCTATTTCCTATTGAGAGGTATCAACAGCTGTGCTTCCAAGGAACTCCCTTGCCTTTGATGTAGCTCTGAATGATACAGTACTGTTGGACACACACCAAGCTTTCACAAGTGTAATTTATCCTGTCATACACTTGGCTTTGGAAAGAGTTGAATGAGCTACTTTTTCACTGCTAAGTCAGACAAACCTGACAAAACGATAAATTTTCTCAGAGACTACAAGGTTTTCTCATCACACTATGTTTTCAGGTAAATTTCCAACATCTCTCCTGAAGGGGCTGGGCAGTTGTAACACCCAGACTTTTGGCACTGCCTCTCCTTCTCCGATAAGGGCATTTAGGGGCTACTGAATCCCGTAAAACCTCAGCCTCTGCACTTCTGGAGACCTGCAGTCTTCACCCTCTCTCATGACTAGAATAGAAGGCAGTATGTTGTCCTGAGTTTTAGCCTTCTGGTATGTTTACATTCTTTAGTAGAGTCTTCTCATTTAAACTATGTATAATTTTAGAATTATCTATTTTATTTACATATTTCTCCTCTGGGAGGAGTCAATTGACAGATTGTAATTTTTGCCAATGGATTGGAGAAGTGGCAACTTCCTCCTCCAATCCTTGATACTTTCTGGAAATCTATATAAACCTAAAACCCGAATAAACCTCCTTCTTCTTCTTCCTCGCGTGAACTCGAGTGCAGTCTCGTTCTTTCGTGTCGTATTGTGACAGCGGCAGAAGAGCAAGAAGTTTCTTCTCTGCCCATCTCTACAACTTACTAAGGACCTTCTGAAGGGCCATAGAACCCTCTGAGATACTGGCTGCTCCTCCCAGTTTTGTATTATCAACAAACTTTCTGAACTTGGATTTTATCCAAGTCATTGATGAGCAAATTTAAGGCCCAGTAAAGAACCTGGAGGACTCCATAAGTGACAGGCCTTCAGCTAGATTCTGTACCATTGATCACAACCCTCTGAAATCTGGCACTCAGCTAGCTCTCAATCCATCCCACTCTTCACTCTTCCACCCTACACTTCTATTTCTTTTTGCCTATGAGGATTTAATCAGAAGAACATTGAAGGTCTTGCTGAAGTCGAGGTAGATAATATTCACTCCTCTCCCTTCATCCATCCAGGTATCTGTGGGAGGCAATCAGGTTGGTCAAACAGGACACATCTTTAGTGAATCAATGCTGATTACTCCTGATCTTTGTTCAAGATCTTTGTTCTTTCTTTTTCTCTGAATAAAACCAAGAAACAAGCAAAAACCAAAACAAAAAAACTAACAAACCTCAAAATAGACCATGTTACACTGGCCTATATAGGTATGTCAGTGTCAGACAAGTCTTTCTGGGCCTTGTCATTTGGACAAGAGGAGAGCTCCCCTAAGCTTATCATCAGACACCAGCATATAGAAGGACTTCATCATTATACTAGATCCCAGTAAATACTTTAATTTAATCACCTTTAAAGGAACAGGGACACTCTTCTGGGAAGGTGTGTCAGAGTAAGTAGTTACTCATTTCTTCAATATTTTCACACACTTTATTAACTCCATCCACCAAAACCAAAAAATTAACTAAGTGAAAGCTGTAATTTCCTTTTAATCTAAGAAACTCACTACAGACTATCTGCTTGGTGTAATTAAGACAAGGTTTTTTTACTGCCATTCCAAACTCTATATTTGGGTGTTTATCCAGACTTTTATTTACCCTTATATGGATCCCTCCATCTTTTTTTATTTTTTTTCCTACCATTTGTATTTGAAACAGCTATTCTAGGAAATAGAATATTGTATTGATCTGAGAATTATATTGCAATATTTAAGAAAAAAAATTCTAAACTTCTTTAAAATAACAGGAAATCATCCATTATTCAAAGACATTTTTGCCCCATCTGAAATCAGAATTACACTATTAACATTACAGTTACTCTGTGTAAGAAAATGGTAGAAATATAGTCTTATTTCTGTTGCAATATATAATTCATTACAGAGATTTTTTCCACAGAGCAGGTGAAAGAAGCCAGTTTTTTTGAAACAGTGGGTTAAGTCAAGTGCAACAAACTCCTTTTAGGGATCTTACTATGTATTTTTCATTTGTATTAGACAAATAAAGGGATAATGATTTTGAATGGTAATATGTTTTTGTTAAACTGATGTAAAAGCTTCTAGTTTAATCAATGTGAACTTTTAAACATGAAATAGACTAAAGAAAATTAATATGCAGAAGCAAATCTTTCTTTGTTTTATGAAACATGGTAGTCTAAACGAAATCAAATTATTTCTACTACTTTTTCTTATGGACATTGGAAAAATATTTTTAAGATTAATTCTCATGTCAAGCTAGCTATTTTTAAATTTTTTTTGTGAACAGTGAGTGATATTGGCTGGTTCATGTCATGCAATGTGAAAGTAGTTCTTCCATAAATAATTAAAATATTTTGTCTGAAGTAACTTTCAGCACAAGATCATTTGAATACAATCTGTCCATAATTTCTTGGAAGGCTTTCTCTTCATAAAAATTCCAAAGCTACTATGTAGAGCACCTGTCTGTATTTAACAGTATGGTGGGTAATTTATGTGACCAATGGGTGAGCATTGATCCTCTTAATATGTTCTTTTACATCTATTTTAGTAATTATACATCTATTTTAATATCCAGATAATTCAGATAGAATTTCCCATTATCTGAAATATGCATTAGAAACTAATTCAGTGTATTTAGTTTTCATGGCAATACTATATTATAAAATAAGAAAAGTTAGATTCAGAATCATAGAATATCGTGAGTTGGAAGGGACCCACAAGGATCATCAAAATCTAGCTTTTGGTCCTGCACCAGACAGCCCCAAGAACTCCACCATGTGCCTGAGCGTGTTGTCCAAATGCTTGTTGAACTCTGTCAGGCTTGGTGCTGTGACCACTAGGCTGAAGTAGTATTTAAAAAAATTGTTACTGCAATGAACTTTCCATCTGATGGATAACAATTTTTGCTCCTCAATGGCACTGTCATTTTATTCATAAGCATCCATATATAACTTGTTCAAAACACTACATCTACTAAAATGAAATTCCCCTTCAAAGAGTGATGTGGAAAAAGACATCTGACCCTTTTCAATATCAAATGGTTCAGGTACAAAAATGCAACATATTTTTATCTTAAAAATGTAGTAACTAGTAATTAGAACCCTATCCCAAGGGAAAATTATGTTTTAGTGTCAGGTGTCTCTTTTGACATTTTTCAGTCATAGAGAAAAACACACAGTAACCTTTCAGTGGTGTGTCATTTTCATTAAAAGATAATACAAATGCAATAAAACATTTTCATCTTGGACACATGGATGACAGAATTGTTGAATGTTGAATGAACTGAACTGAACTGAATGAACTGAACAGAAAATGCTTTATTATTCCAGTATAAATATGTCTGCCAATAAAGTCCTGGCTAAGGCCAAAGTATTGGAGTAAGGAGAGAGATACCTTCTGTATTTCTCCCTTCTACTGGCAACGTGATGTGGCATCCTCCTCTTTGAAGACTGAGATGATATAAGAGGATATCCCACAGCAGCAGCAGACCTAACAGGAATGGTTGAATCAAAGAGGTTGAATCAAAGGCTCTTCTTGACCAGAATCTTGAATCCAATACTTGTCAATAAAGCATGTAATAAAAAGGAACTGAAGAACATATTGCTTTACTTCCAGAAATTCTTGGGTCAAGAATTCCTGAGAGAAAATGTTAATTGCTCAAGGAGTAAATCCTCAGTATGCATTTTTGCAGGTACTAAGCGGAGCTCTGACTTCTGAAGCTTCATTCCCAAAGTTCAACAGCCCATCCATTGCTCTCTCTTACCATGGTGATATAATTCCCATTTCTTGAATGGATGGAAAAGTCAACCCAAAATAATGTGTTCAAAAGGCTGATTGCAGCAATCTACACAGAAATGTCAGAGCTGGCTGGAAGTGGCTCTGTACATCCTGGGGCAGCTTTTGATGTCTTCTTTCAGAAGCCACTCCTGCAGCACTTTGTACTACCGAAACCTTTCCACATAAACCAAATACATTCCATTCTTTACCATTGTAAATCACATATTTAAGAATTATCATTCAAATATATTCACAGCACAATCTACAATTTTTATAAACTTCATTTAAATCGACAAAAAATTCCCCCCACAAAAATCAAAATAACTTCAACACAACACTGAAAAAGGTGGATAATTTATGCCCAAATCATCCCTTCACTACAATTAGAACAACACAAATCCCCTACAATCTTCAAACCCTATCTTGTCCATTACTTCTCTCAATTTCTGTCCTTATCTCAAATTTCTTGAAAGCTCCATGCTGGCTGCCAAAAAAGAATGTAGTGTGTTGATCACCCGGCAGTCAGGTGGTCACCAAGCCACTCTCTGTTCCCTCAGCAGATCATGGGAAGAAAATAAGATGGAAAAACTCTGGCTGAGATAAAGGTAGATTAATTCAACAAAGAAAAGGCCTCACATGGAAGCAAAGGAAGACAGAGGCATTTGTACCCTACTTCCCATAAGCTGATGAGGTCCAGCCAATTTCTGGGAAGCAGGTCCTTGATACACATTGTGGTTTCTTCAGAAGACAAATGCCTTAATTACAAATGCCCCATTTCTTCTTTTTCCTACTTTTTATTGCTAAGAAAACGTCATCTGGTGACATCCCCTTGGTGAATATCCCTTTGGTGAATTTGGATCATCTGTCCTGGCCAAGGCCCACCCCGGACTCTTGTTCCACACCAGCCTTTTTCTTATGGAGGAATGGGGAGGTGATTTGAAGAGACATCCTCTAAGCTTGAGAGCGCAGCTCAGTAGTAGTCAAAACATAAGTGAGTTAGCAACACCCTTGTAGTTACAAAGTACATTACTATGAGGCCTGCTGTGGGAAAAGTTAACTCAATCCCAGCAAGACCAGAGAAAAGAAGGAAAACATGTGTGAAATGAAGTTATTATAAAATTAGCATATGAAGCTGTTGACTGTGTTGCTCACTGCCAGTGAATTTTTTTATATTTCAGCAAATCTGCATAATATTGAGGATATGTTATCCTCAGGCATTCAACATGTCATATGTAAGAAAACTAGAGTGTCATGGTACTCTTCAATATATATAGCCTTAATTTGCTGTGAGCTGTGTTACCATTGAATTTCTTACCATTAGTAATATCTGGAAGTCAAATCTTGGTATTAAAGTATGATTTGTATTTAAAATACAAGATAAAAGAATTCATTAAATGAACTCAAAAACAATAAGATTGGCTGCATAAAAATCTTCTTTGCCTTTCTAGATAACGGTTAAATTTGTGCAGGACTGCAGCATATGGATGTTTTATAGGTCTTGTTGACAGGTACAATTCTCATCTACAAAGGATTAACCAGCTTCCTAAGAGCATTACCATCCAGGCTCCAGGTCATGCTTTCATCCCTTTTGTAAGGGTCAAAATGTAAAGTATGGACTGAGGCATCAAAAGTAAAACTTTTACAGAGACAGCTTTATTCCAGATGGCAGATCTGGAGGGGTCTAAGGTACCATATATGAGAACCTTCAGCATCCATAAACTTTTCACTTTGATCTTTTATATTCTCAATTCACATTTTATTAGATTAATACATCACATAAAGAGATCAGTCATGCTTATGAATCTCCTCTTTTTTGTGACCTGATGAACACTATGTCCCAATTTTGGCAGGGTCCTCCAAATT
This sequence comes from Pycnonotus jocosus, assembly GCA_013400435.1. Taxonomy (NCBI): domain Eukaryota; kingdom Metazoa; phylum Chordata; class Aves; order Passeriformes; family Pycnonotidae; genus Pycnonotus; species Pycnonotus jocosus. Next base: position 10,461 of record VWYP01032430.1, read on the forward strand.
TTGTGAAAATATCCTGCTCAAAGCATGATCACTACTGAAGTGTTGTTGATGACAAATGTAGGCTTGCACTTTGTTAGCAATGGGCCAGGGGTAAAGTTTATGACATTTGTAACCCTTTTACTTGCCTTTTCTTCTGCTTGCTGAAGGTGGATACAATTTCTTTTGGTTGCTTTCCCATCATGACAGAAATTGCTGCGTTCTTTCCTTCAGAGACAGCAGGAAACAAATGACAAACTGGTGCTTTATGATACACCTTTGTCTCAGACGAACTTCTCTCTATCTCTTCTTTTTAGGAACTGCAGTAACTAGTACCACTGCATCCCACTGCAAGGCCTTCCACTTCACTTGAGCAATGTACTTTGCTCCTCCCTTCGAGGTGGTGTGGGCTTCTTGTGACATTCCAGCACGTGATATATTCACTGCAGATCAGAAGAGACTTCACAAGCAATCTGTTCTTCGGCTTCACAGTTTCTTTCCTCTTTGCAGAAAACTTTCATGCATTTGAGGGCTGCAATCATGTCGTCTCTTCATTTTTGTTTCTCTCTCAGAACAATTACAGTCAGTTTATTCTTCTCTTACAGTTCATATCTCCTTGACCTGGGATTAAACCTTTTACTCTCCACAAGAAATTGTCCAACCACTCTACATGTTGTTGGATTTAGAGACTCAAAACTGGATTCAAACCTTGAGCTATGTTTTCCTCTTATCAGTTTTCCAAGTAGAAAAATACTAGGTCACATGATGAGATTGCTTATCATTAGCTGATACTTAAAACATGGGAGCTTAGCACTGGGAACCTATACTTTGGCAGACATTCATGTCAATATTTGTATGCATAGTTGCATTTTGTCTATTGGAAAGAAACATCTACTTTTATCTTTAGTTTTACTCTGGAACAAACATCCAGCACAACATCAGTTCAGTGCATTCTCCCTAACATCACTATTGAATGGCTTTAAACAATCCATTTACAGGAGAAAGCTGGTGGCCAGCCACTTTTTTACCCTAAGGAACAGTAAGTAGTTTGACAAGTGACCCTGAATTTCTTCCAGTAATATATACAGCAAAAAAAGAGCTGGCCCAAACCCAGCTGTCAGGCTTTGATTCAGGAACGAAGACTTTCCAAGGCAGAAGTTATCTATCACAGCGGCAGCCCCATACTCAGGGAAATATATCTGACCTAAAGCTGATAGAGTGTGAAATCAAAGGTTGTGAATGGCTACTCAAGGGGAACCAAATACATTTCTATGGGGTTGCAGTACAAATGGTGTTGGTAATAGGTTGTGGCAGGACAAAGAGCAGCTGAATTAAACACCAAGATCTAGCACTGGATCAAAGTGTAAGATGGCACACTGACACTAGGAAAATTCTCTCTTTAACTTTTCTGTACTAAGTCACTGATTATTACTTTACTTTGTCTTCATCTCATCAATTTATCTGATAGAAAGACTTCATCCAAGAAATACCAAGATGAAGCTCTGACTATATAATTATTCTGGGTGAAGACTCTTCTTTTCTAACAGATTCATACTGTGAAGAACTAATTCCTTTAAAGCAAATGCTGCCATCCAGGTAGCAGGTTAAGTACTGACAACTGTTCATTTTACTTATGGTTTTTGAAGACCTCAAATTTCAAATAATATCATCTGCTCAGTGATATCTTCAAAATATTGAATGTAATAGAAGACAATTGCATGTTAGCAGTGGTGATGATTAGTAATCAGTCTTTTTTTATATGAATATTTTAAATGTGGACTTTTTAGAAAGATTAATATATTTCTAGGTTAATGCTGAGTAATGTTTAAAGT
>VWYP01032432.1:0-16736 GCA_013400435.1 Pycnonotus jocosus
AGAGTTGACTAACTCATCAGGTCTGGGATTGGAAAGAAGACCATCATGGCGTGACTCAGCACCTGAACATTTCTTTTTCCTCATAATTCTTTAGATGAAAATGCTTCTGGTGAAGAAAATATTCCTAGGTTCAAGTGTAATTTAATTTGTCATGGTAAGTGGGATTTGTTCTACATTCCCTAAATAATTTACCTGGAAAGATTTATCTCTGAGTGCAAAGAAGTAAACATGTTCAAAACCCACTTAGCCTGTGAGTAGTTTTATCTTCTGAGGCATTCATAAATGTCAACTAACATGTTTAAAAACATTTCACCATGATAATAATAACAATAAAGGCTTAATGTTGTTGGGCTTCTGAAAATGTCATTTTCTTAGAGAATAACAATGCCACACCTGGTTTGTCCAGTTATTTTGGGGAGAAGGCATTTTTAACAGCCTGAATAATCTGATTTAAAGATTTATTTTCTGAAATAATTTTCATGTACAATTTCTGGATATTAAATGTTACAATGTAAAAAGAATCTAATGAAATTCTATTTTTTGTCATATGGGATTTTATTATACAGATTTTGAATTTACTTCTGCACCTTGCAGGAGGTGATAAGTCAGTGTGTCCCAGTAACAGCAGCTATTCAGTCACATACATTGTGGCTTCATGACTTCAGCATACTAATTTTGGCCACTAGTTTTAAAGTGTCAGATCTCAGCTGATTACTTTCCCAATCTTTATTTTCAGAGCCCTTTTTTCAGACAGCACTGAATATAAATACAGGTATGGCAGCAGCTCAGCACAAAATGTCTTAGAAAGCCATTTATCTTTGCTTGTTGAAATAGTTTTTGTAGATATCGATTCACATTCATTATTTTCCATACAGATTCCTTTTAATGCAGCTACTTCAACAGTAGACAATAAAGTGTGTCCTTAATGGAATCGTTTGCATATTTTTTTAGAGCAGTAGTCTATTTAAAATGGAGTTTGTCAGGCTTAGATCTCATTGCCTATTTGTTCTTTCATGGTGAAAAGAAAGAAATAATAGGTAAGTAGGTGAATGCATAAAATTTGTGAAGCTCCACTTAATTGCTCCACAAAAGAAAGCCAAGATTCTTGCTGTCATTATGCCCTCACTGTACCTTGTTACAAGACCAGCTGAAAAAAAATGTTGAATGCACATTGGACATTTAAAACAGATGCCAGAAAAACCCTGAATTGAATGCAGCAGCTGCATGGATTTGTGTGTGATATACAGTGCTGGTCCTGCAGTGGATTTTAAAAGGGAAATTTTACTGCCCAAAGCTCTCAGCCAAGTCCCAGCAGATCTTAAACTTCTGTGGAGACCTTCCACAGACTGCTCAGGTGAACAAGGAGTATCTTAATCCTTTCATATCATTGCTTCTCAGCCTTAACTTCACTTTAGGGATGCCATTTTTTCTTAAAGGGTGAGAGAATGGCGTTTTGGTGAAACATTAATTTGATATTTGACAATTCTGATGAATATATTAAAGGGGAGTAAATATCCTTTCCTAATTCCCAATGTTATCTAGTGTTAAACAAGGAAAAATACCTTCTCTCTAGTAAAGTCATAACCTCTGAGAATTGAAACCCAAGGATTAACAGGCTGTTTAACATTGCCCTAGCTCATGGAACTGAAAAAGCAGAGTTTAGCCAGACATGTGTGTGTATTTCTTAAAAAAAAATTTAAAAAAAGAAGAGAGAAATTGAATTATTTCTTCTAAAAACAGTCTGCTGTGGTGAATTCAAAGAGTTAAGGGCACCAAGTGTAGTAGCTGTGCTATACAAGGCTTGCTTTATGCCGTCTTGTTTATTTAGGATTAACTATTCCCTAAGAGTGCAGTAGAACAGGTGTGTGAGCTGGGAAAAGTACAATATTTGGTTTACTGGTGCTCCAGAAGGCGCTTTTTTTTTTTTTTTGGTGCTTTTAAATGTTAGCATTGACTCTTCAGTAGGATGTTTGACCTTCCCTAGGGCTGTCTTAATACCTGTCCCCAGCACTGGGCACCATACAGATCTGCTTTTCTCAATTTCGTGTAAGGCAATACAGCAAAACAAAAAGGGATTCCTGAGCATCAGCCTGTACAGTCCAGCTTTATTGTTCCAGCACAGAGTGCTCTCCTGCACCCCAGAATATTAAAAATATTCCCACTTCAAGGAAATATGTATAAAATCACAACAAGATTGAACCACTGCAGATCCCAATCCTAAGGCTTTCTAAGTGTTTTAGTGCTTGCTTACATCTTGACAGCACATTCCTACACTTCTGCCATCAAAATCACCCTTTCAAACCTTACTTTTTTCTTGCATGAAACAGTGCATGTCACTTAGGTGTTGTTGAAACTACAGAAGTTTTAGGGATTTGTATGGTTTCTAGGCAACAAATTAGTTTTAAAGAAGTACATTGTTTCTAGGCAACATATTCCTATTAACTTTGAGGGCAATTGGTTTTGTTGCCTTATATTCTTGTGAAAAATTGCAGACAGGCATACTTATCTGAAAAGGGAAATAATATCTTCAAGGTATTTAGAGGTATTTAAAACACATTGCTTTGTTGAAACCGAAACATTTCAAAATAGTGAATATTGCTGGAAGGATTGTTTTTATTACGCTGAGGAGTAACAAACAAAATTCAAAACCTTGAAAAATGTTGAAAGCATCAGCAAGTAAGAATTCCTTAAAACAGCAGCTGTAGTTTTCTTGGAGCAAAAATTGCAGATAACCTGTCACTGATTCACATAAATACTGTTTGCACACAATCATAACTCCAGTAAAACTTGGTTGGTCTTCCTTCTATATCCCTGCCAGAAGTGTGTGGGGAGTGGTGAAAACAGCTCCTAAACAACACAGTAAAGAGGGAGTTTTGTCACTGGGATGGATTAAAGGTTTGGACTAAATAAATAACATTGTTGAAAGGAGTTTTAAACTGTGCATCGTCAGAACCGTTTATTTGACAGCCTAAGTCATCACACGTGTCAAGGTGCAGGTCTGCAGGATAGATTTAGCCATTCCCACAAAATCCCTTCCCTTTGCAGGAGAGACAGCCAAAAGCTGCCAAAGACTGGTGAAAACACACAACTCTGCAGAACCATGAAGGTGTTTACAAGTGAGGAAATAAGGAGGTTTCTCAACACCTCTGAGGAGAAAGTTATCAGGCAGACTTCTTCTCTGATCATTGGAGTCAAAGGACTTAATTTCACAGCATTTACTGCTGCTACTCTGGCAATCTGGATTATATTGGTTTAAGAGCAGGATGCAGTCACAGGATCACAGAACAATTTGGGTTGGAAGGGACCTTGCTCATGACCATGTTTAAACAGAAGCATTTGTGGAAATGTCAGATGGGACAGACTGAGAATGGAATTTCATCTTGTATTCATAATCCACATGGAAAAAGTGAGAGAACTGCAGTTCAGAAGGAAATGAGAGGCTGGAGAGGGACTTTTTGTAAGGGCATGGAGGGATGGGAGAAGGGGGAATGGATACAAACTGAAGAAGGGGAGATCCAGATGAGATGCTGGGGAGAAATTCTTCCCTGTGAGGGTGGGGAGGCCCTGGCACAGGGTGCCCAGAGAAGCTGTGGCTGCCCCTGGATCCCTGGAAGCGTCCANGGAGGGATAGAAGAAGGGGGAATGGACACAAACTTAAGAAGGGGAGATCCAGATGAGATGCTGGGGAGAAATTCTTCCCTGTGAGGGTGGGGAGGCCCTGGCACAGGGTGCCCAGAGAAGCTGTGGCTGCCCCTGGATCCCTGGAAGCGTCCAAGGCCAGGCTGGACAGGGCTTGGAGCAACCTGGGATAGTGGGAGGTGTCCCTGCCCACGGGACCATCAACAAGATGGTCTTTGAAATCTTTCAACCTGAGCAATTCTGTGATTCTATCAAGTGTAAGATAGTGAGATATGTTGGGATCTCGACCATCAGAAAAACAAACTGAAAACCAAAGAAAACAGTCTTTTAACAAAAAACTGAATTTAGATCTGTTGCTTACACTCTGTGGCTTGGCTTTCCAAAGACTTGAAATTCTATTATGACATTCAGAGATGGAGATTTGCCATAAGTTGTCAGAATTTACTTATAACCTTCATTTCACAAGACTTTAATGATCTCAGTATGGGTAATCCACAAGCAAACAAATGTGGCATTTCTTAAATATTGTTAGAACTTGCTAATTTGCAAGAAACTAATTTAATAGAACTCAATTATTTCTATAAATAGAGAAACTGTCAAGATCTATCACTGAGGAGCTCCGCTATTAGTTATTTTTATTATTAATATTTTCCTCCAGCTTTTCAAAAATTCAGCTTCACCAATAGTCTCTGATCAAAAGCTTTGGCATTTTATTTATAAGACAATGAAAGAAAAGAGAACAGAGCAAGTTGCAAGAGGAGATAAGGAAGAAATAGTTGTGTTCCTCTAAGCCCAACATCCAGCACTAGGTGCTTACTATGTTAAGTATTAGCAGAAAAAAATGTCTTTATTAACACCATTTGTAGAATTCGCAGGAGGAAAAAAAAGACTGTGGCAGGGACTTCTTTACCTAATTTCCTTGAGAAATGAGGTTCATGAGTTCATTCTTTCTTTATTAGTCATTTGTCTCTTCAGCTTCCATTCATATATTGAACATATTTTCCAGATTCAATAAAGAATTTACAAAAGAGAACAATATCTTATGAATGCCTCATCAAAGTTAAAGTTTTGCCAGCTACATCTGTGGTTGCCTTTGCTTTGGAACAGAATTTTCCCATCATGGACTGCAAAGACCAAGGCAGAGAGAGATCCAAGCACTGCTGGTGGGATGAAATTCACCTTCACTGGCAGGGGGTGAAATTCAGCTCAGGGGAACCAAGGATTTATTTTCACAGCTCTTTCTGCTTCTGCCCTGGCAATCTGCATTACCCTGGTCTGAGTATAAGAGCAAGACCCAATCACAGAATTACAGAACAATTGGGGCTGGAAGGGACTTTGAAGATCACCTTGTTTCACCTCCTGCCATGGTCAGGGACACCTTCCATCATCCCAGGTTGCTCCAAGCCCCATCCAGATTGGCCTTGGACACTTCCAGGGATCCAGGGACAGCCACAGCTTCTCTGGGCACCCTGTGCCAGGGCCTCATCACCCTCACTCTCAAGAATTTCTTCCTAATATCTGATCTAAACCTATCCAATGACAATGCATTCGTATTCTGTGCAAAACAACCTGGTGGCTTTGAGATTTTTACTATTTATGCCTGATTACGCATTTCTGACTAATTGTTAAGAATTTAGGAAAAGATCAAGCTACACTACACAAACCAATATACTTGACTCATAAACTGCAATTTTATTCAGCTAATTAAAGCTTCATTAATGAAGTAATCAAATAAAGGTCATAGTAAAGATTAAATTCATAAATCAATGTTTTTAAGCTTTTAATTCATCAGAATAATTAAGAAATTATTATATTAAATTTTCATTTAATACTAGAAGAATTGTTCAATTTTTAGTAAAATATTGGCATTATTTAGAGATCATCCTGCCCTTGGTGTCTTCACAATTAGGGGTTAGTTAAAAATAAAAATAAAATAAAATAAAATAAATTTAGATGTCTAATACCGTTTGGAAGTCTGCATAAAAGAGAAATCAGGAAAAAATTGGTCTGCAGACACATAAAGTCACTAGATGACTTGAAATTTTCCTTGTCTTGAGGAAGAAAGTAGGTTTGGCATGATCACACTGAAAGTGGGTGGACGTTGCCTGTTGATGTAATGTATCAATGCCAAATATCCATTTCAAGCTACATCCATGAAAATATTGCATGTACTAACTAGGAATGCCCTGGCAGCTGTCAAGGTCAGGCCTAACAGCCTAAAATTTCATGTCCTTTAAAATTCACATCAACTAAAAAGAAGTAGGTAAATGGCTTTCATTTTTAAAGGAAGTTAATAGTGGTGTCACTTTACTTTTCCACAAAATCTCTTGCTAAAAACTTCAGAAAAAATACCCCTAAGGTTATAACACTTTTGATTTAAAGCCCACACCTTTCATATGAATTCAGTCCTGGTCAGACTAATTATTTGATTTAAGTTAAGAGAACACGATCTCTGTTAAAGATGGGACAGCGTAGCAAAAGGATTGAGAAATTCACAGGATGGAAAAACAGGTGAAGAAAGAAACATCTTGTTAAAATCTTCCTTGTGACCCAGGCAGCTCTCATAATGTAGCAACCTACATTTGCCTTGAATTGTGAAAAGTGGGGAAAAGATGAGGGGGTGTGATCAGCATGCTTCTGCTGTGTGAGTTCATCCGTGTTTTTAACTTTATGTGTACTTGTTTATTTTGATTTGCTTTTATTTCATGTTCTATTGAAATCAAGCTTACAGACCTGATACATCTTTTTTAAAATGTTGAGAATAGATTTCTGAAAAAAAAGAAACATGGAAAGGATGGACTTTGCCTCTTATTTTCAACCAAATATTTTTATATAAAAAACTACCCTAACACCCAACAAAACACATGAATATTGAATTAGCTAATGAAGTCCTTTTATCTATTCAGTTGCTTTGCACATTTGACTTGTTTTAGCAATTCTTTGTTATTAGCTAAAGAATCCATTCATTTGCTTATAAAATTTTCAAAGGCCAAACAAATCTTATTTGCAGAATACACTTAATAATTTCGTTTTTTTTAACACATAGGAAAAATATCTGGAGCATTTAAGGGAACATCACAATTTCTGCTGTTTGGTGTTTGTATATTGCTGGCCAAAATGCATGAGGCGCTTACTTAATGTTTTAATTTTTCTTAAACCCTGGTAATGTGCTTCATCGGTTGAAAACTCATTTGAATAGAGGAAAGAATCCTTGCATAGAAATGAGCCAGCCAATCCCTTCCACAGCACCAGCTCACAAATATGTGTGGATAATAGAAAGATCCTGCTTAAATGCTTAGTGCCAGCAGAAACAAAAAACACCCAGGCTAAGCCATTATTAAGATATAAATAGGCTTGTAAACAATTTAATTGCATAAAAAGAGTTGGTTTCCTTGGGACTAGAGCAATTTGCATAATGAACTGCAGCAGTGTCCCCTCAATATTCTCTGCTGACATCAAGTGAGGTTGACAGCTCTTGCAAAGCTGAGCAGTATTTGCTTGCAATCCTCCATTCAGGGGAGGAACCCTGAAAAGGGGAAGTGAGTGTCTGGGGGACAAGGGTTGTGGAATTTTTCTACACATTTGGTTTTAGGATGGCAACTGGCAAACAACACATGCGCCTTTCAAAAAATATCTTAATAAGAATGGTTATCTCTCTTACTGAAACTCAGATACCATAAAGAACCTCTCAGTCTACCAGGTCTAATTTTTTCTTAATCATGCCTGAAACAGTGGCTTAGACCTCAATGTTTCCTTTCTTATGGGCATCATCTCCTAAACAACCTTTTCATTTACAGTTATAACTGTGGGTTTTTCCTGTTCAAGGGAATGGATATTTTCCCACTATTTAGTTGTCTAACATAAGTGTTTAGCTCCATTTTGGATAACTCAAGGATAATCAAGACATCAGAATGAGACTCGAAGACAAAGAGTCACAGAATTGGAAGGAGGTCTCTGGCCTGATGCCCTGGCTCAGAACCAGGTCATGAATCCAGATCAGGTTGTTTAAAGCTTTATCCTTTCTGATCTTGAAAATCCCAAAGTGTTTTAATCCCACAGCCTCTCTGGGCAACCTCTTACCCTGCTTCATTGTGCCTCAGCCCTCTCAATTTGAAGGAAAAGCTGCAAGTCAGAAAAGTTTTATGATATCTCCCCTAGAGATATCAGAAAACCATGAGATGCACTAAAACATCTGAAATTTTTAATGAGGAAGTAACCATGGTGTTGCTGATGGAGATTTCACCTAATGACAAAGAAGGACTACAGTTACAAGGCTGTTAAACTCATCTACCATCAGCAGACTTACCTGCAAAACTTACATATCCCAGACACTAGAATTTCACAAAATTCTAGTCTAACTTTATGAAATGCTGGCAGTAAATTTAAAAAAAAAATCCTCTTAAAATAAAGAAAAAATAATCAATCTTGAAAATAGATTAGTAAAAACACATATATATTGCTATGACATATATATGTTGTTATAATAACTTGTAAATTTAGTTCTCAAATAAGGCTCAAAAATAGTCTTGGAGTGTTCTGTAATTTGGAAGAAATTTTTTTGTGGTTATATTTTGTTGGTTTGGTTTAATTTGATTTTCTTGGGTTTTTTTTTAATCCCAGAAGCAGTATGGGTTAAAAAGAAAAATAAAAAAAGAAAACAACAACCAAACAAACAAACAAAAAACCCAAACAAAAAGCCACAAACCTTATCAGGTTAGGATGTTTTACAAATAAAAGTGTTCCCAGCATTTTAAACCTTCTTTAGCTGTATTTCAGTGCACATAACTGCACCAAAGACCCCATTTTGACTAACCAGCATTCTCTGGCCTGAGATTCAGCATCAGCAATATTATTGCAGTAAATGAAAATATTTACTGAATATAATATTTTTCCTTTGGACATCAGTGTGACCCTTGGGTCTCTATATTCCTATCTAAGTCTCTTGAATGGATGAAGAAAGAGGATTTAGAGGATTAAGGATAAGTCCTCTTCAAATATATTTTTACATGTAGCCTTGGGAAACCCATCCATGAAAAAACACACCCAAGAGTTATGAGAGACACCATTAACTACAACCCTCATTTCCTTAGTGCTTTTGGCTGCCTCTTTTCCTTCAGTTCTCCTATTGTTCAGAAATATTCATTCTGTTTTCATTTTCTCTTTATAAACTCAAATGGTGAAAAATGACTGGTTATAGGGTTGGGGGTTTTTTCAGTGTTTTAATGGCTCTTAATCCTTGTCTGGAGAATGTTTAGTAAGTGTAGTAAATGCTGAACTGATGTTACCTGGATGTCAAGGCCTAAATCTTTCCTAGGATATGTAAAATATTTACAGCAGATGCACAGCCCAACAATTTGCTGATGCAGCATATACAATAGTTTTGGGAGCTTTGAGGCCACAGAAAACTGGAAAGGACTGAAAGGTGATGGCTGCATTAGCACTGCAGATTTCAATTTCACTGTTGTCCTGATACATTTTATTCAATTTCTCGGAATGAATAATGTCATTAACACTGAATTTCTTCCAAAGGAACAACACAAACATATCAACTAAATTCATTTTGAATCCATTTCCCTTCCTGCTGTCAGCCAGTGCTCTTGGTCAGACACTTTGGAAGATTATTTCCTGGATAGAAAAAGAATGAGAAATGCTATTCTGCCTAAAATTATGTTGCAAATAATATTTCTGAAGGATTATAAAATTCATGTTCACAATAGCGGCTGATTGCTCCCTGTATTTTCATTACTTTTCCCTATTTTGATCTATTCATGGTGGCATCGGAGGGAGATTTAAGAATTTTATTTCTGTGTGGCTCTGAAAAGTTAGATAACTACTTTTTCAGCTTGCAGAAAACTGTTATCTACTCCCCTAGTCTTCTTAAATGGGAAATATCCATTTATACACAACTGCTTTGCTCCTGGAAAAGATAGGAGCAATGTTCATGAGATTAAGGGTTCCCACTGCACTCATGTGTCCCTCTCTGGCTGCTGCTGAATTACATGAGGATGCTGCTGCTTTATTCTGTCCCCAGCTGCTCCTCACTGTGTCAGGAATTTCTGCACCTTCCAGCTTCCAGCACACCGACTTCTGTGCTGTCTCCCTAGGCAGGTTCAAGCCCTATAATCAAAATTATTTCTATGTTTTCACTGCAGGTGTTTTCTAAACCATTTTTTCACCTGTCTGGTAACAGAGTTACTATGGGTGTGTCTGTGCTGGAACACCTGGAGGAGCCTTTTGGAGGAAGAAGGGAAAAAGGCTGAGGAGTCGTGTGAAGCAGAGTAGAGCAGAACACAGGCATGCAGAACTTCCAGCTGAAACAGCAACCCCCCAAATCTTGGTTCAAATTATTCCAGCTTCCTCCACAAGAAGAAATTTAAACCCCAGAAAGGGAAAATCTTTTGCTTAGACAGGACCAACAACCCCAAGAAATCCCTGAGCCCTGTATACGAGCTTGACAGGTAGAACATAGTGAACACCTGTTTCTTTCATTTTCAAGGTTTCCCTTTATAGGTGGCAGGCTCCTTTCACTTCCATTCCATTAAAGAATTTGAGCTGATTCATTGTTTTCCATGCAGATGTGTCCGGCATAATGACAGTGACAATGATGGAAGCCTTCTGTGAAAGAAATTAATGGCATTCCCGCTGTGCCTTTAAGAAGCAGGGGCTGGACTTTTGTAAAGGGACAATATCATTTTGTGAGCAATTTTATCTTCTCCATTCTCAGTCCTGGTGGTGGAATCCACCTTTGGTGTAAACCTGATGCTTTACAGAACCAGTAAATTAAGTCACTTTCTAACAGTAGTTTCTATTGATAATAAAATACTACATTCTATAGTAAAAATAAAATACTGTCCTCACTAAAATATAAAAGAGATCATTTTGAATAAAAAAGGCATTTTCAGACTGGTTGAAAGCTAGTAAAGCTGATTTTGTTAAATTTTAAATGATTCCTTTTCTGCTAGCCTCCATTCAAACAGTGTTTCTGTAATTACCATGTTGTAGCAATTGTTAAAAGAGGGGGAAATAAAATAACTTAACCACATCTCTTTTTTCATAATATTAAAGCTATTTAATAAGAAAATTTATTATATTTCTTCTCTGGGAGGAAAAAAAAATTGAAATACAGCTTATATAGCTATTGCAGAGATAACAACAGGATACCTTTATTAAATGTGTCATTACACGAAAGCTGCATGCAGAACAAAATAAAATGAGATCAATATGACACCTTTTAACTTTTCTGTGTGAGATTAAGAATTTATGAGCAGGTTTTAAACAGATGCCACATTCCACTGCTCACAGCCCAGCTGAACACCATGAAAACACATTGCCATCTGTAGGGCTGAGTGCAGCCTCAATCCAAGGAGAAATGGGGTGGTGGGGAGTGTGGGAATCCACAGGAGCAGCTCCCACATCCATGCCTAAATTTCTGTTGACTTTGCAGTCAGATCTCACTGTTTCTGAAAGATTAGCTGGAAGTTTGTATTGATCTGACTATTGTAAAATCTTGAGCAGTGTAACAAAGAAGTGAACAGCATCTTTGACTATTGTGGGAAGATGTTACCTAAATTTTGCTCTGAAGGTTTTTTCCTTAAAATGATACCTTTATATAAGCAGACTCATCACAGCTGGAATTTTTCATAGGTACAAAACAACACAAAATTCACAGTTGTGTCGTGAGTTTGGAGATAAAGGGATGAGACTTCATAGCAAGAAGTAATTTTCCCTTTGATATTTACCAAATAAGTTTGATTTTTGACTTTGTTGAATTTCTGGGGAAGACAGTTTACAAAAATTGGATTTTCCAGCACTTTGTTTAACTGTGGGTTTCATTTTTCAGTTGGGTTATTTGACACATTTGGAGGTTTTGGTGTCAATGGAATATTCACAACATCCACTGAAGAAAAGTGAGCACTGCAGAAGCTCAAACTCTCTGACAAAAGAGGCTGAAGGAATCCTAAATATTGATCAAAGTTACAAAAACAACTTTAGTTCCAGTTCCTGTGAGCTCCTGGTTTTGTCACTATAAATCTGCTACTGATGTCAACATCCAGTTTTAGTAGATAACAATTCTGCTGCTACTGAAAACAGTGTGTGAAGAACTTTTAACTTAAAACCCTTCTGATTTAAAATTGGATGTATTTATGTGTTAAGAGTTAAGACAGTGTTAAGAGTAATGGTACTAATGAAAGAATAGCAAACATTAATATTATTTGCAGTAATAACAAAACTTTTTTTTTTTTTGGAGTTGCAAGTCAAATGTTCTTAATTTTTAATCAAAATGATGAAAAGAGCTAAGTAGCACACAGCATCAAAAAGTTCAGGAATAAAGTAACTTAGATAAACTAATATATTGTTAAGGGTTATTTAATTTAAATATTGAAGAAAATAGGAGGAAAAATTGAACTTTATCAGCAAGTTACCAAGGAAACCGGTTTGAACTGAAGTCCATGATTTTAGCCTTTAGCATTTGGAGACACAAAGGCAGACATACAGAGACATACACCCCTAATTTTAGTTTCTGCAGTTATTTTTACATTCTGCCAAAAGCTAAAGTCTTCAAGGATTGATTTCATATGTAATAAAATCAATTTATATTGCTTGAAATGTACTTTTGACATTATATTAAACTACATCAATGCAAATTCATTAGATTGGATAAATGGATCATTTAGCTGTTCCACTAAAGTTTGTAATCTTTTATTTCTTTATAACCAATGCAAACACTACAAGAAGTAATTTTCTTCATGGTTGTATCTTCAATACACAAATGTACAAATAACCAATGGAAATCCTGGTGTCTCTGCAGCAAAGGGACATGACAGACACTTCATCCATGCAGTTCTCAAAACATTATCTGCATTCAAGGAATTTTAGTCAGGAATTGTTTGATGGCATCCTGATGGCAAGGGTTAAATACATGTCATAAGGTAAAACCATGACAAGAGAAAAAGGGGGAACATTCCTTAGGGCCCTGCCCTTGCACTTAATTTTGCTAATGTGGCCTTCTCTGTAAGCCCAGGCAGCATTTAAGTCTCATTTAAGCACAGTATTTTTTGCCTACCAATTTCTGGAGATCCTTGATGTGAAAAAATACCTTGGAAAGAGCCCCCAGAATTTTATTGGATATTTTAAAATGCTGAATAACATTATGGCAAAACCAACCATAAACCTCAATGTCCCGAAGGTGAGGGGAAAGGCGCTCCTGTGACACTTTAAGTAAAAGAAAAATGAAATAAAATGAAAGGAATCAGGCAGGGGGAGGAGATGAGAGAAGGAGGAACCTCATGTCCTTACTTCCAGAAGGGAATGAAACAAAAAAATGAAACCAAATTGTGGACAGATGGACTGAGGATTCTTTGGGAGCAGAGAGACCTGGTAACATTTTCCACAGAGTCATAAAATCACAGAATCACAGAATGATTTGGGCTGGAAAGGACCTTGAAGATCATGGAATCCAACCCACCTGCCACAGGCAGGGACACCTTTCCTCTTCTGTACACAGCAGAAGTAATTTCATCATTACTTTTTAGCACATTTAGAACTTCATAAAACCTTAAAAAAATCAGCACAGCCTTTGGGCAGAGGTCAGTAACAGTCTCACCACCCTGGAGTGGCAACAAAGCCAGATCACACTTTTTTCACCACTGCCCATGGAGAAAGAAGCACTGAGTGTGCAGGCACACCCCTCTAATGCTCTAATGCACAAACCTGGGAGTGAGGGTAGAAATACTCTTTGCTGGGGCTTTATGGCACTTCTTACTCACAGAAGTGCTTCAGAAATCTTTACTTGGATACACAGTCTGATTTTTTTCCCCCACATTTTCTGTGCAGTATGTCATCAAGTCATGTTCTGTCTATCACCTTTTCACATCTTCTCTTCCAGTGCACTACTCTGCACTTGGCAAAGAGATGCACTTTTCACATCTTTTCTTTTATTGCCTTAGCAAACCAGCTAAGACATTTTCACTCCCAGTTGCTTATTTGCAGTATTTCCTCCTTTGTAGTACAGACAGAACTCTTCAGGTGGAGAGATACAATGTGAAAGTCTAAGTAATAAAAAGGCAAGACAGACCATCAGAGGCACTGCTTGATATTTATGGCATAAAGAAACATTTATAAAGTTTCTAGTAGGATGAATGCCTAACTTTTCATAAGTTCTGTGTGCTGCCCTGAAATTGTTTCAGTGTTTGGTTAAGATAATGAAATAGTATTGTCTCATTATTAAATTTTGAAATACAATCCATTAAAAATTAATTTACCAGCCTTTAGCAATGAAATCCAGTTACGGTGCTGCACTGAATAATAGAGACTCTGGCAATAACTAATTAATTAACAGTAAAACAACTTTCACCAGTTACTGCTAAAATTTGATTAACATTTGAGGATTACCACATAGAAGTCACTAGTCCAAGATTTCTGCATTCAAGAAGTAACAGGTATGAATTCAGACAGGCTTTTGCTGTGCCAAGTTCAAGATTTTATTCATTGATAAATAAAACTTATCTCTTTTTCTTTTGTTGGGTCAGAACATCAAGCTGACTGACCCACAGATTTAGAAGCTGCATTCAAGATAGATATTCTTTATTTTATATTTATAGTTCTGAACACCATTTCAAGTGTCAGAAGAACATCCTGTGGATCTATTTATGATCTCAGAGCAGAATTCACAGAACTAGTTTAAATGTACAGCTCCACACAATGACCACAATGTGAAGGTTGTGGTTTTATTTCTTTTTCTATGGCAATTTGCTCTTATTTGCTAATTTGATTAGGTCAATAATTTGATACAGCTGATTAATTAATTCATCTTTAGCCACTATTAAGTATTAGCAAACCACTAAGGGATTAAAATATATTCCTGTATGAATGCAACTCATTCTTCTTCATTGTTGCTACATTTGCTTCTTTCTCTATTTTAAACCTTTGTTTTTCTTTTTTCTTTTATTTTTATCTAATTTAGTTTGCAAATAATAATTCGTAACCAAATACTCTTAATGTCTTTCTGGTGAGTCATGAAGCTGATGGCAGCCAGCAGAAAAACATTCCTACTCTTCTAGAAGAAAGCTGTCATTAGACTCCAATCCCACCATGTGGATAAATTTTACTGCAAAACTAAAATATAGGAGAAAATGTTTTGAGTGAAAAACTGGGCACAAGCAGAAGTTAAAAGCTGCCTCATCCAGAAATATGAAATGGAGTTCTGGTTGATCAAAGATGTGGGTCTTGCCTTTAGTCCATGGAAATACAAGATGTTGCTTTTGAATTCAGGCTTGGAATTAAAGCTCTTAATCCAAAATTAATAATGATACATGCATGACAACAAGCAAAATTAAACGCATATTAAGTTAAAAAATTCAATAATTCCATCACAAAATGTAGAGGTGTCCTTTACCTCTATAAATTCAATTTACTAGTAACCACACTATGCCATTAGCTTTAAAATTACTTAAAATATTGTACTGGCCTGGCCTCAAAATGGAGGATCTTCCTGCTTGGGAGGAAAATTTGGTTTGTGTCAGTCTCCAGACAAACAGACTTACAGGGGGACACAATAAGATCTGCAGCAGTTGTCCAGTGGATGAAGATTTGAGAAATCCTGACACTGACAGAGAGTCAACATCATTAGATCACAGGAGACTGACAGTTTTAAATCTCTCAGATTAGTCTGTCATTCCTATTTCATTTGTCTTTTAATCTTTATAATACAGAACAAACACAAAACCAAACAAAAACAAATTTTGGAATCTTAGTTTCTGTATTTATCCCATAAAACCATGAGACCTATTCCAGATTTCAGTGTGATTTTTTTGAAGCCAGACATATGTAATCCTCTCCTCTCCTAATAATAATAATTCTACCAAAAATATGTCTTCATATTTTTTTTTCTGATAAGTAAGAGAGTGCAAAGGTTCTGCTTCAACCTATCAGAATTGTAGTTTTGTAGTGTGAAATTGAGAATTTACACTGTGTGCCCTGGGGTGGAAAGAAGAACTGCTGGACATTTGCTTAAGAGAGAAAATTCTGGAATAGTGGGGGAGGGTGCCTGGTCCACAAGCAGCCAAACTGGCTCCATTCTGGGCACTGATGTTTCATGGGAGGGGTCACTGGGTGAATAATCCTCAAAACTACCAATGTGATTTGTTTTGTACTTTGCTGAAAGACAAACCAGGAGAGAACTGATGAATGGTGATAACAGCAATATCCAGCTCTGAGAAATTCTTCACCTGGGCATGTAAATTGATTTGTTTCTACAGACCGCACCACCCAGGCACGATTTGGTTTGCAGCAGAGATTCTCATCCTAAAGAAAATAATTGCTGAATTCTGTGGGTTTTTTTCAGGTTATATGAGCAAAACTTCCCCATGAGATCAAAAGGGACTGTGATGATGAAGGCTGTCAGGGACAGAGCCTCATCCCTGCACTTAATATCAAATGTCTTTATCAAACCCTGTCACTGACTGGAGACACTGACACCAGGACAGGCCCATTCCACAATTATTTTTAAAGCTTCTTTTTTATGACATTGCTTTGGCTTGGAAAACAACAACCAGAGTCCATCTCATTGTTTCTGCAGTCCTTACTGGGCAGTCACAAAGCAAGTATTAATCATCTTAATGACATTGTACATCACTGAAATGTTAACCTTCAAGCCAACAACTCAGATTCAATGGATTATTTTGGTCCAGGCTTCTGAATCTGAAGTGACCTTTCCCTGTCTGAGAAAAATTGACACTGTCTCATTTAAGTCACAGTTTGTCATCCTGGATGGTCACAGACAATCAGTCAATGCAATTTAGACTGGCATCTATGAGGCAAAAAGAAAAATATGTCCCACAGGGTTCAGAGGAAAGCACACAATATAGTCAGGACAGTGTGGGCTAAACCATAACATCTTGAAGAGGATCATCAGCTGAAATGGAGATGACCCACACAAACAGCCATAAGTCTGCTGGTGAAATATTTAATGCTTTTTAAAAAGACAAAGATTAAAAAAATACTCCCATTTTCGTTGGGACCATGTTAATTAATTTGGAGATGGTGAATCTGGACATGCATTGAGTCATATCTGAAAAAAACTTTTAAACTCTTTTTAA
>VWYP01032433.1:131-14848 GCA_013400435.1 Pycnonotus jocosus
GTGTCCCTCCATTCCATTTTCCAAAGTCCCTCTCCAGCTCTCCTGGAACTCCTTTAGGCACTGGAAGAGGCTCTGAGGTGTCTCTGGCACCTTCCCTTCTCCAGGCTGGACATTCCCAGCTCTCCCTGGCTCCAGAGCAGAGGGGCTCCAGCCCTTGCAGCATCTCTGTGTCCTCCTCTGGATCTGCTCCAGCATCTCCACGTCCTTCTGCTGTTGCTCCAGAGCTGGATGCAGTGCTCCAAGCAGGATCTCACCAGAGTGGAGCAGGGGAGCAGGATCCCCCTCTCCCCTGCCTGCACCTTGGGGACACAGCTCAGGACACAGGGGAGTCCCAGGATTCCCTTTCCCTGCCAGAACAACAATCTCAGGCACACACTGGGATCCTTGGAGTGTCCTGTGCAGGGCCAGGAGCTGGACTCAGCTTGCAGATCCCTTCCAACTCCAGGATTTCCTTGAATTTTGCCAATCCACCCTATCAGGACCAAGCTCCTTCCTCACCCCTCCCCATGCCCAGCTTCAAAGACCACGTCCCACGTTCCCTGCAGTTGTTGTCCTACTTCCTTGGTATCCTCCATAATTCCAGAGCAGTTTGGCTTTGACAATTAATTTTGATTTAATCTGACTTAATCAGCTCCTTTTAGCCTCCTACACCTCAGACCAATCGTGTCTTTCCCTCCTCGCCCATCCCTTCCCTCCCTGCTGAGATGTTTTTGAGGCGGCACACCCTGATTTCTGGGATCAGGAATGTAACACTCTTGGAATTATATTGTCCCATCATCCAGCTGAGTTTTGGGATGATTCAGTTTTAGAGAAGCAGAAAAATGTTGCTATATGGTTGATATTTAGATAAATATGTTGATATCCAGATATATTTGTTGATGTCCAGTAAAAGGAGAAGGGAACTGGAAGTTTAAGGATATGAAATCAAATTGTGAAGCTTGTGGTTCACTGAAATCAAAGATTCAGAAACCTGTTTGGTTTTTTTTCTTTCGTAAAAAGAGGAAAAGTATAGAAAAAAATTCTAGAGTGAGTAACTATGGCCTGACATGGGTGAATAATTTCAAATATTATTCCAGGAATGAGAGGGAAGCCTAAAGGAATGGATGAAAAATGGAGCAGCAGACAAAGCAACATGAAGGAGATTAAGAAATGTATAAAGTAAAAATTTTCAATATTCAGAATTACTTAGATCTCAAGAACCACATCAAATGTTATTTATTCATCTATTTAAAATGAATTTTAAAAAGTTATTTAAATATTATGCAAAATATTTACCCGTTAAATTGAGAGGCAAAATAAAGTAGTGGAAGATGAAAGCTGGATATTAAAATAACCACTTGTTTATTCGATATATAAAATGCTTTTGATTTTGGGGGTAAAGACAACATAGAGAAAAATGTCCAGAAAAAGAAACAACCACAACTGAGGTGGAACAAAAAATTCAATGTATTCAAGCTGTCCCAAAACTCTTGGAGAACTGAGATTCAGAACAACAGGTCCAGGTCCACTCCCAAATATTGTTTATAAATTGGTCAAGGCAGAATCACGAGGTCAGAATTTAGCACCTCAATTTTGAAAAAGGAGCAGTAACAGCCACTGTCTGACCCCAATAGAATGTGAGCAGTAAAAACAGGGTTTGAAGGAAGGAAAAAATAAAAACCTCAGGAAAATACTCAAAAGCCAATGTTGTATTTGCTGTTTTCCTGTTAATAAAGTAATTTATCATGTCAGATTAGCAAAGTAATTACACAGAATAACATGGGAATTTTTATTAAGACGGCACAGATGGAAATTAAATTGATATAAGATGGGTGAGAGTTTTTTAAAGGCTTGGCAGTGGAGGAGCTGGAAATATTTAAAGTGTTGGGAATGGGATATGAGCCTGGGGAAATTCATCAGCGCCGTTCCTCGCTTTTGGAGTGCCCTTGCTCAATATTTTCTGTTGATACCTTGAAAGGCGCCAAAGAGGACGGAATTTAGCGGTGGCAGGAATTCAGGGAGCCTCAGCAATTCCGGGAAGGATCAGGATATCGTTAACAACCAGGTGGCTCGGATGCAAGTCATGGGTTAAGGAGGATCATCCACCATAACAAGTCAGTTGCACGAGCCGTAAACGAGGATGTCGCCTGGAAACTATTGGGAAATGAAAGACGCGGGAATCCTTGGACGATCCCGGGTGGAATCTCTGTCAGGCACCTGAGGGAGAGTGGAAAAGGTGCCGTGGTTGGGGCTGTGTCAGCAGGGACATCTCAGGGACTTTGTGCAAGGCGCCAACAAGGCCACACTCTCAACTCCGGGTGTATTTCCCCATCTGTGATTGAGGGACCTGAATTCCCATCCAAAGGATCACGGGGAGTTGAGAATGAATAGGGAATATGAAGCTAAAAGGGAGGATTTAATAAAGAGGAAGAGTGGCAGATGGTGATAGGACAAAGGGGAAATGGTTTCAAACTAAAATAAGTTTACATTAGAATTTGGGAAGAAATACTTCCCTGTGAAAGAGGTGAAACACTGGATTAAGTTGCCCAGAGAAGCTGTGGCTCCCCCATCCTTGGAAGTATTCCAGGCCAGGTTGGACAGGGCTTGGAGCAACCTGGGATAGTGGAAGGTGTCCCTGCCCATGGCATGGGATTGGAACTAACTGTCCTTGAAGGTCCCTTAAACCCCAAACCTTTCCATGATTCTAAAAGAGATGGGATTTCTTAGCAGAAGGAGAAAGGATTCCCAAATTCAGACACAGTCAACAGCAGGGAAGAATTGCCTGAGGTAAGAAAAATGGTGGCACTAGAGAAAAACAGTCCTTCACTTCTCCATATAAATGTTCCAGGTTTAGTGCCAGCCTGGGAGCTCTCAAGGCTGGAGAACTGATCCATGTTCATGACTGGAAAATTGGGATGGAGACACAGAAGTAAAGGCTGGTTTGGACTGAATATAAGCAGTGTTTATCCAGACATTAGAGTGGAAAGGGTTTATGATCTTCCCAGCAGTAACATTCCAGGAAAACTTTTAGTCTTGTCAGCCTCTGATGCCCATCTATCCATCCTGGACAGCTGTCCTGTCATCCAAGGATGTTGAGTAATGCCTCATTTGTGGTTCCAGGTTTGCAAATATCCCCTCCATAGCTAAAAATAAGAATTTATGGCAGTGCTCAGCTCTGGTACAGATGAATCCAGCTCTTCCACACTCCACTATTTTGGCAGTGCCAGTGCCCTGGCAATTCATATTTGGATAACTCCGAGATTTGGAGTGGTAGAAATGGATGATGGAAGAGGAAGCGCCCCAGTAACATTTCCACTGGTTTGGAGGGGAACTGAGCAAGTTTGAAAGTTATTCCACTTGTGAGTGAAGTGAGACTGAAATTTCCACCTTGTTTCTGCTGAAAGCACTCCCAGGTCTCATGGCAGCTCTGCCTGGATGGGGTTGGAGGAAGGTGACAAGGAAAATAAGTGTGACATAAGTGGAATATTCATTTGGTTGTAATGTATGGGATCTGTTTGCCTTAATATCCTGTCAAATATATTGAAAGGCTCAGAGGGTTGGGATTGTACAGTCTGTAGAAGAGAATCTCTGTGGCGACCTTAAAACACCTCCCCGTACCTGAGGGAGCTCCAGAAGAGCTGGAGAGGGACTTTGGACAAGGGATGGAGTGACAGGAGACAGGGAATGGCTTCCCACTGCCAGAGGGCAGGATTAGGTTGGATACTGGGAAGAAATTCATCCCTGTGAGGGTGCTGAGCTCCTGGCACAGATTTCCCAGAAAAGCTGTGGCTGCCTCATCCCTGGAAGTGTTCAGGTCCAAGCTGGACAGGGCTTGGAGCACCCTGAGGTAGTGGACGGTGTCCCTGCCCATGGCAGGGGTGCTGGAACTGGATCATTTTTCATCCAGTCCCGTTCCAACCCAAACCACTCCATGATTCTGGATCTAATATTGATGAAGCAGACAGGACCCTTCTCCCCTTGGGCTCCTCTTGGAGAGGCAGCCCCGTCACGTGGGGCAGAGCAGCCCATCCACCCTTCCCCAAACACCTTCCCAAAGTGTCTCTGCATTGTCCCTCTGCCTCCTACACCCCTGGCTGCCCTCAGGAATGCTGCCTGCTCCTAATCCCACTGCTCACTTGGAAAGAGGCAGCTGTGAGCTCTACTTCAGCCAGAGGGTTTGGGCTTGTTCGTGTCGACATCTCAGTCCTGGAGCCAACAGAAGTTTTCCCCGTCCTTTCCGTGATGCAAAGGAGTCCCCTGGTTTTTATTTCGTGGTGAATCACCGGGGTGGTGGTGGCAGGGCATTTACCTTGGCGTAGCCACACGGTGCTGTGGCTTTGCTTCCTGCTCTCTTTGGGCTCCACCCTTGGCTTTTTGGGGTTCCTCACAGAAAGCGTGGCGAAATCTGTGCAGGGAAAGAGCCAGCTGTCCTAAACAGGTTGGATTATTTTAGATTATTTTAGATTAGAATAAATTGGATTAGACTAGACTAGACTAGAATGTTCAGTTGGAAGGGTCCTGCAATGCCCAAGTCTCTGACCACTTCAGGACTGACCAGAATTTAAAGCATATTCTGAAATCCAGATTCAGACAGACCTGAGGCATTGACCACCTCTCCAAGAAGCTGTTCCAGTGTTTGACCACCCTCTTGGTTAAAAAATTATTCCCGATGTCCTGTCTCTACCTCCCCTGGTGCAGCTTTGACCTTTTCCCACGTGTCCTGTCCCTGGATCCCAGGGAGAAGAGCTCAGCACGTCCCTCTCCACTTTGCCTCCTCAGGGATGAGGTTCCCTCTCAGCCTCATTTTCTCCAAACTGGGCAAACCCAGAGCACTCAAGGATGTTCCTTCCAGCCCTCATCCAGCTCTCACGTGGACACATTCCAGCACATTCCCATCATTCCCAATTTGTGGGGCCCAGAATTGCACGGAATGTTTTAGGGGAAGCCACAGCAATGCTGGACACGGCGGGATAATCTCCCTGGACACAGCCCAGGATGTGGTTTGTCCTCCTGGCTGCTGGGACACGCTGGTGACTCCTATGGAACTCCTGCCAGATTCCTTTTGCAGGACTGGATTCCAGGCCCTCCTCTCCCAGTTTATCTCGTGCCTGGCATTGCTCCATCTCAGGTGCAGAATCTGTCGTTTAGACTTGTTAAATTTCATCCCATTAATCATTCATTTTGTTCTCTTTCACAGCTGGGGAACAAACACCCATTCCATGCTCCATTTTCATTCCTTGCATCTTTTCCACTTTACAAAAAGGTCTCAGGGAACGAGACATTTCTCTAGAACAGAGTCACAAAACTTTGGAGGAAAACCAACATTTCCAGCCTGGATATTAAGAATTCCTGCTGAGCATGGAGAATACTGATGTGCAGCTCCAGTTGTGAGGATTTTCCATGGACCAGCAACAGCAATGGCCATTTTTGTAGACCTTGACCTGCGTTGAGGTAGTGCCTGGTTGAAGATACTTTGGAAAGAGTTTGGACAGATTCAGGCTGGGAGGAAATGGTTCAGTCTGGGAACTCCTGAATCCATTTGGAAGAGGAATTTCCTTCATCAGATTTCTCAGATTTCCCCTGCCCGAGCAATCCCACAGTTCAATGTTGCATTTTTACACAAAACCCTTCAGTCTCTTCAAACATCTTCAGCCTTTTGCTGTACATCTCAACTGCAATAAATGCTATTTGTTGATTAAAACTGATATTGCAGAGCATCTAAAAATTTAAAGACCATGGAATAATGAGATAGTTTGTTTTGGAAGGGTTGTCAAAAATTCTTTCCACCAACTCCCTGCCATGGGCAGGGACAGAGATGCTGAGCATGAGTCTCTGGCACTGAAGCTGACTAAAAAAAAAAAAAAATGGTCTGTGATTCTTTTTCCTGCCAAACCCCACTGATTGTATCCAAACTGCCTCTGGGGATGGTCTTTGGGTTGTTTCAACTCCTCTGCTACCTCCTGAAATAGTTTGGGAGATCCTTGACCTCAACCCATGCTGGTGACAGTAGGGATGAGGAACTTCCAGTGCCCACAGGTGTCCTGGAACTGTGACCTCTGGGCCTGGGACTCGCTGGTCCCATTCCTAGAAGGCCAGAAAAGTTGTTTGTGTTTTGGGCTCCATGGTTTTTAAGGAAATATTTGTCTCACCCTTTATTCACCCTGCATTTCTGGGGGGTGTGTGGGTGTATCCCACCTTCCGTGCTTGTTCAGCAGGATCCTTCCAGGGAATACAATGTGTTACAGGATGTCCTGGGCTTGATTTATCCCAAAATGGGCCTCAGAATTTCCATAGCAATGTTAAAAAAAACCCCCAAAACACAATAAATTTGGGGGATACCCAAGGAGTGAATACATTTGAATTTTTTCTGGGAATCCAAGTGTCAGGGAATTCTTGATCCTTATGGATAGAGGTGATGAAAACCCTGCAAGAATTTCTGACAGGGACATGCTGGCAACAAATCCCTGCTTGCCATGAATCCTGTGAATCAACAGATCTCCATGGCAAAGGCAAATATTTCTTTTCCCCACCAGGAGGATGAGGAGGAAAGCAGGGCAGAGCTGCCCGAAGAGCACCTGATAACAGAACGTTCTCTGCAGAAACATCAAAGAAGATAAATTAATTGGTTGGGATTATGAAGGGCAGGGAAACAGCTGTCTTTGATAGTCCATGGGTGTGAGAATGTTGTTAAATGCTCCGTCATTTTACTGCAAGGCAACTGGAGCCACTCCAAAGGCAATGACTGCACATGAGCACCTCATCCATGACAAGGAATTACCATGCCCTGCCTCCTCCCTGCAAGAGCAGGAGTGGGAAGGGTTGTTTTCCTAATTGTTTTATTTTAAATATTCCCAATTTATTCTCGTAGTCAAATTCGGATGGCAAGCGTGCCTTTATTTTTCGAAGTAGGTCAGGTGTGTTCAAATTATCACCTCTCAATTAATGATTTGAAATGTTGGCCACACCTTCCTCTTTTTTTTTTAATTAAGGCAGTTGCAAAGGTGTGCAAAAATAATATTTTAAGCAGGATGATTACCCACCTCTTCATTAAAGAAACACTGGAGGTTCCAGACAGAGATTACATCTTTTTTTTTCTTGAATTTATCTGTGAGATAAGATGAATCTGTTATTTTTGTAGGTTCAAAGGCTGCTGCCAAATGTAAACCCAAAAGCAGACATCCCAACTCATTTGGCACCTGTGTGTGGCACCACCCAGGTCTGTCCCTGCAAATAACTCAGTGTTTGGTGACCCCTGAGGAGAACAAATCCATCACTCCGCTTTCACTCCCCTGCCCTGGGTGAAGCCCTCATTCCACAGATTCCCTCAAGGCCAGATTGAATCTGAATGAAAATAAGCAGAGGGGAAGGAGCAAATTGTTTTTGCCTTTTCTGACTCAGCCTCGTGCCTGTCACCTCTGTTTCAGGGCAGGTGGTGACACTGCCCCAGCCAGGGAGGGACACCAGCAGAGCTGGGAAAGGTTCCAGTGCTGGGTCATGGAGTCTTTGAGTGATTAATGCAAGGAACCTCTGGCAGGGGTGAGCAGGTGCCTTTAAATTTCAGTATTCCAGGCATAGAGGTTATTCCAATGTCAGGGGTGAACTCGTCTGGTGTAAAAAATTCTGGGAAAGGCACATCACAAGAGCTTTTTTTTTATTGAGTCGATGGCTTTCAAGGTGACATCTCCGTAAAATATGGATGAGAAATCAGAGAAGCCATAGAGGGAGGAGCTTGGGGTTGCAAGAGGATCTGAGCATCAAGAGCATCATCAGAGGAGTCAGGGCAGCACCTGTTTTGCAAGGAGCCCCGAGGAGAAGTTTGGAAAGGCATTAGGAGAGCTCAGGAAAAGGTCAGAAATGAGGGATCCATGATCTCTGGCACACAGAGCTGTCAGATGGCAGGGTGGGAGTGGGATGAGTCGAGATGCCATGGGATGGACTCGGCTTGACCTGCACGAGAGGCAGCTGCGATTCATTGAGGGAATTCTGCAAAGGGCAGGATATTGGATTGGTTTTAGTGCTCATGATGCCTTAGGACTCAAGCTTTTATGTTTTCCATATATTTGTAATCCTGCAATTCTTTGGTGTGTAACTCTAAGCTCCATATTCAGTGTTAGCTGCTGCTTTCCCATTTTGGGCAGACACAACAATTCCTCTCCAGGCCTGGGAATCAAGGACTCCTCACTGCCTCAGGCCCTGAATAATGTAAACAAAATTGAGTTTTGGAAAGAGCAAACTTGAGGGTAAATTACTTCATTACCTGAAGCTGTAATTGGAAAATTAACCCCCAGTATGCAAATGGACCAAACTTATAAAAGTGTGAAAACCCACGACCCATCATCCCTTTTTTGCGTGTAACCCCTGGGTGGGCCAAAATGTACCTGAAGGCCCTTCAATAAATATAACTGATTTTATAAATATAACTGCCTTTTATTCCCTTAATTTTGTCTGGCCTCTGTTTTTAGGTGGCCCCAAAAAGGCACCAGTTTGGCACCAGTTTAATGAGAGGTAGACAGGAGCTACCTGGGTCCTCTCTGTTCTATTTGTCCCCAAAAACTCCTTCCCTGCACACGTGCATGATTCAGGGCAGGAATGTGGCTGGGCAGGGTGGGTTGGGAGTTGCTGAGCCCTCCCCACCTGGCTCTGTGAGGTCATTTTTAGCCTCAGCCTCTGCCCTGGCCCGTTAAAGTCGCTATCTGAGCATCTCTCCATGTGTTGGGCCCGATAACATCTGAACAAGGCAGAGGAATGGGAATGCTCCGGAACTTGCCCCGGGCCATAAAGGAAATGTGGAGCACAGCGAGGAACTGCTGGTCCCTAACTCCAGCTCATCCAGCCTCTCTGCCTCACAGGCTTTCTCCAGTGGTTTAAATCCATTTTTAATCAGCTGCTGCAAACTGGGTTGATTTCAGAAGAACTTGGTGACAGTTTTCAGACTGGTAAAGGCACTGGATGTAAATTCTTATGGCTGTAGGAAACACTGGGTGGCCTAATCCTTATCCACAGCGATGATGAATAAAATCATGCCAGGAGTAGAGAGAATCATGAAGCCTTAGAATCATGGAATGGTTTGATTTGGAAGTAACCTTCAAGATCTTCTTATGGGCAAGGGCAACTTCCACTAGATCAGATTGCTCCAAGCCCCATCCAACCCAGCCTGGGACACTTGAGTTTTTTAAAGACCTTGTCCTCAATTTTAGGCCTTTTGAAAATTGTGGAGAGGACAGAAGAATTGATAAAACTGTTCAAGAAGCAACTTCCTTGGGCAAAATACACCCAGCCTTGTTTTTTCAGGTGAATACTGTGCTTGCGTGTCCTGCAGAAGCTCTCAGGATGTTTTATCAGCACCCAAAATGCAAATTATCACAGATTTCTGCACCCACAGAGCACGTTGGTGACAGAGGGTGCAGAGCAGAGCAGAGGGACCTGACCCAGAGTCCTGTTGAGATTTGTGAAGGGTTTAAAGCAGGAGGAGGAACCAGTGTGCAGTTCCAGCCCTTGGGAAAACATCCCATCCTCTTCCTGGTCCTGCCCTGGCCCAGCCCAGGTTCTGATCCACGGCTGAGTCATTTCTCTGCCCCAGTTCACCACCTCCTTGCCCTTCCCAGAAATCAGAGGGTTGTTTTTGAGGCTGCTCTGTCGGTGACCTGGATGGGGAGTGAGGTTTGGGGTTATTCCAAGTGCTGTGCCTGGTGCCATCAGTTCCACAGGGGGTTCCTGCCCAGTCCTTTACTGTGCCTGTCCCAATCTTGGTGTGTCCCAGCTGAATCTTTTCTAAATTATCACCAAATCACAGAATCCCAGAATACCTTGGGGTGGAACCCCCCCATCACCATGGACAGGGACACTTTCCTCCAGACCAGGTTGCTCCAAACCACATCCAGCCTGGACCTGGACGCTTCCAGGGATGGGGCAGCCACAGCTTCTCTGGGAAAACCTGTGTCAGGGCCTCACCACCCTCCCAGGCAAAAATCCCTTCCCAATATCCCATCTAATTCGGCCCTCTGGCAGTGGGAAGCCATTCCCTGTGTCTTGTCCCTCCATCCCTTGTCCAAAGTCCCTCTCCAGCTCTCCTGGAGCCCCTTTAGGCACTGGAAGCTCTCCCCAGAGCCTTCCCTTCTTCAGGATGAGCAGCCCGACATCTCTCTGCCTCTCCCTATAGCATGGTGCTCTATGCCATCCAACCCGTGCAACTTCCAGACACAGTCACAGAGAGGATTTCTCTCCAGGTAAATCCAGGTGAGAATCGCTCAGTGGTCAATCCTGGACTCCTTCAGAGCAGAAATTGGGAGAAGAAATCATCCCTTGACCCTCTGGGTGTTTAGACATTGGGTCTCAGCCACCAGAGCTCGGGAAAGCCATCTCTTGGCTCTGGGAAGAAACTCCTGGATTGCATGCTTGAGGGAGTAAGATGGCATTGCCATGAGACCAATATGTTAAACTAGAGCTGAACAGCCCCCATTTATATTCCCCTATCTTATTTTTGGGGACAAATTCCCAAAATTCCCATCCCTGGAGGTGTCCAAGGCCAGGTTGGATGGGAATCTGAGCCACCTGGGATAGTGGAAGGTGCCTCTGCCCATAGCAAGGGGGTGGAATGAGATGATCTTCAAGGTCCCTTCCAACCCACACCATTCCATGATTTTATGGATGTGTTTGATTGCTCCAGAAGCTGGAAGAAGCTGTTTCACCCAACATCCCTGAGGACTCCAATGGCTCTGGTGCCACCACACCTTGGCCACTTAAATTCCCAGCCTTCAGGAAAGACCATTGTAGCCAAATTTATTGTTGGGAATGGCCTCTGGATGTGGAAATACCCAGGGAATTGTTTCAGAAACTGGGCAAAGGGCATTAAAGTATCAGAGCCGTCCTTACAGTGCAAGGAGAGGATTCCCTGGAATGGAAACTCCATGGAGTTGGTCACCCATGCAGAAAGCAGCCTGACTGGAAGACCTACAGGTGGGTGAGCCCCTTTTCAGGGATGTGACTCAGGAGGTTTGGAAAAGCCAGAATAAATCACTCCACCTGTCCCATACCCTCCCTTCACCAATAACCAGATTGGATTCCTATAAACAAGGTGGCTCATTCTTGATTTCCTCCGGGGAAACCCCTTCCCAGCTTCCTACAATTAGCAGCTTCCTTACAATTAGCCTTGCATCCCTAGGATTTTCTCTTTCACAACAGCAGACAGTGTCATTATCTTCCTGACATCCCAGTCTCCTGACATCCTTTTTTTTTTTCACCCCAAATGGGATTTTTGACCCTTGTCCCATGGCTATGGATTCTCCAGGTGACTCACCCCCACCAGGGAATTGATTCCCTGTTATTTCAGCCTGTGGATCTTCACATCCTTGGCAGCTCCAACAGGTTTTAAGGTGGAAGAGAGGAATTTGAGGCTCTTGGCCAACCTCCCTCTCCTTTTAATCCTCTACCACTGCTGTCCTGACTTCACAGCTCCTGAAATCCTGTTCTCCCACCCAGGGCTCTCCCAGATTCACTTTCCATGTTTTCCCTCTTTTTTTTTTTTCCTTTTTTTTTTTTTACAGATCACTTCACATGGGTGTAGCTTGGAAAACTCATCTGAGAGTTTCTTTCAGGCCTCTTTGTATGGTGTTTTTTCTGCTGCCTTTGCCAAAGCATCTCCCAGTGCAAGGTGGGATCATCCCAGTTTATATCCATAAAATAAATCAGCTGGAGAAGGCACAGAATAACTTTGAATCTACAGCCATAGAGAGGGGCTATAAATGTACATGAGAGATGTTAAAGAGTCTGCCTTGTACTCAGACACCTCACTGGTGTTGTTGGATCTCAATCCATTGGCCTTGGGACACTGATCCAGCCTGTCCAGATCCCTCTGCAGAGCCTTCCTGCCCTCCAGCAGATCAACATCCCACTTAACCTGGCGTCATCTGTGAAATTCCAGAGGCTGGTCTTGACCTCCTCATCTAGATCATCAATAAATACATTGGACTGTCCCCAATCCCAGGGTGACACCACTGGTGACCAGCCACCAGCTGGATGTGGCACCGTTCCCCTGTGCCTGGAATCCAGCCAGTTTTTAACCCAGCCAAGAGTGCACATTCCCAAGCCCTGGGCTGCCATTTTTTCCAGGAGAATGTCATGGGAAGCAGCATCAAAGGCTTCCCTGAACTCCAGGGAGATCTGCAGCCTTTCCCTCATTCTCTGGGGAGGTCACCTGGTCATAAAAGGGACTTCAGGTCATTTGAGCTGGACATTGGCAGGACATAAAGCACCCACCTGCAGCTCTGCTGTGGGCAGAAATAGGTGACCGAGTGACAGACATGTGGCACACTCACAGCTGGTGGAGAAATAACTTTATTTTAGTTGTTTTGCAGGTAACATGAACACACATTTCCTTATCTGGTAGCACTCGAGCTTTGTGATAAGATTAAAGCAGAAGCCGTCATCTGGCAAAGAGCCGCCATCAGCTCCCAGGGCGCCCCACACTGCTCCTGGTTAATTCCTGTTATTAGAGCGGTGTTCCAAGGCTTTCTGTGGTCATGGAGAGGCATCTTTGCTCCTCAAAATTTGTAGTTGAGGGTGGTCCAGAGCACTCCGGCCGCTATCCCTCCGGCCAGCCCGTAGCTGGACCTGACGCTGCCCGCGGCGTTGGCGTTGCAGAGCTGACCGCTGCAGCAGGACACGTTCCTGTGGCCCACGTTGAAGTCCTGGTAGAAGGGCTCACACGAGGAGTCACACCCCTTGCTGATGATGCTGATGAGCCCCGCGACCCCTGGGAGGAAAGCAGGATCGTTATTGCAAGGATTCAGCACGAGCCAAGGCCCGTGGAAATGAGTAACGGGACGCTGTTCTTATCTGAGCTAGGGATAAAAATTGGAATCGTGGAATGGTTTGGGGTTGGAAGGGACATTCCAGATCACCTTGTGGGCAGGGATATCTTCCACTAGGTCAGGTTGCTCCAAGCCCTGTCCAGTCTGGCCTTGGACAATTCCAGGGATGGGGCAGCCACAGCTTCTCTGGGCCTCACCACCCTCAAAGAGAGGAATTTCTTCTTCATATCTCATCTAACCCTGCCCTCTCTCATGTGAAGCCCAATCCCAAACATCTTCGTTTCACGGAGCCTTTCAACACCTGGGAAATTATGGAAACACAGCTATTCCCATTTCAGTTATTGTTTGATTTCTTTCTGAGAGGCACAGCCCATTTTTTTGGCCATTTCTGGCAGCTGCTGGTTACCAGCAGATTTTGACCTCCAGGAGGTTTGATCCATTCTCCTCCAGGAGATCTAAAATCCATTCTGGGCATCAAATCTTTGCCACGTGCAACAAAGAGTTCTACAACATCTTGGCTCTCCTGCATGTGGATGCCATGGATCTGCACATTCCCAACTGGGATAATTCCTGCTGGAGGTATCACACCTACTGCCTGACAGAGAGGAGCTTAAATGTGGCACTGATGGGTTTTGTGCCCCAGGTCTAAGAGCAACTCAGCTGTTGGCACAGATCTGGACAGGGCAAACCAGATCTAGAACAGAAGGATAAAATTCTAGGTTTTCAAGTTTTCCCACAGAGACGAAATTTTGTCATTTTCATTGATTTCACCTCAAATCAGCATCTCCTAACTTCACAACCAGGTTGAACCAGGCTCAGCCCCTCCTGTTTTAATTCATGTCTGCAAATACTGCAAAAAATTTAACCACTGCCCTTGCAAGCAAAAAAGTTTTGGTGCTGTGAAAGAGAAATAAACCTAATTTTGTGCAGGCGAAAGACATTTGGACGC
Source organism: Pycnonotus jocosus (assembly GCA_013400435.1). NCBI lineage: Eukaryota > Metazoa > Chordata > Aves > Passeriformes > Pycnonotidae > Pycnonotus > Pycnonotus jocosus. The sequence continues at coordinate 13,869 of VWYP01032433.1, forward strand.
TGAGGTTTGCTGGCCCAAACCACCAGGTGTATCCAGAGTGGGTGAGCCTGGATGGGACACCTGAGGCTGGGAGGATGTTTGGCTCCAACATCCCACCCGAGACATCGCCCACCCCTGCTTTTCCTTACGGATCACGTCTGTCTTGCACTGGTCATTCTCGCCGCACGTTTTCTTGGTCATGCACTTGGAGTTGCTGATTTGGGATGTGCAGCTGTAGCACTCCAAAGATGAACCTGCAAGAGACCAAGAGGGGTTAGGAGAGAAATCAGGGAATGATGGGATGGTTTTGGTTGGAAGGGACTTCAAAATCATCAAGTTCCACACCTCTGCTGTGGGAAGGGAAAACTTCCAGTTGAGCAGGTTGCTCTAAGCCCCATCCAACCTGGCCTTGGATATTTCCAGGGATGGGGCAGCCACAGCTCCCTTGAGCAGCCTGATCTATTTTTTTACCATTCTCCTGATTAAAAAATAATAATAATAATAATAATAATAATAAAAGTCATAATTGTAGTTAACCTAAATCCACCCTCTTTTAGTTTTAAAAAATTCATCCTTCATCCCATCCCTACAGGACCTCCTAAAAATTTATCCCCAAATCTCCTGGAACCTTTTTAGGCACTGAAAGGAGCTCTGAGGTCTCCCCAGAGTTTTCTCTTCTCCAGGATGAACACCCCCAGCTCTCCCAGCTCCAGAGGAGAGAGGCTCCAGCCCTTGGAGCATGGAGACCTCCATGGAGACCTCCATGGTCTCCTCTGGACTTGCTCCAGCAGTTCCAGCAGATGCTGGACCCCAGAACCCGACCCAGCCCTGCAGCTGGGGAACAATTCTACACCTCTCATGCATCTTCAATCTATCCAAACTCTCCAGAGAATTCAACCAAGTGCTTGCACTGGGAAACAGGACAGTTCCTGGGGATCCTCAAATGAAGATATCTCCTCTGCTTGGGGAAAAAAAAAAAAAAAAAAAAAAAGTTCTCTTTT
>VWYP01032433.1:20706-40087 GCA_013400435.1 Pycnonotus jocosus
TTTTTTTTTTTTTTTTTGTTATTTTGCTAATTGCTGAGCTCTTCTGCTTGGAAAAACTCGGAGTGTGGGATCTCTGCCAGCTCCTGCCGGCGATGCTTGGTGCATCCCGGAGTTGTTTGCAGGGAGAAAGGAAAGCATTTTCCTGCACCCACGCCTTGGAGTTGGGGTGAAGGGTGGGGACAATACCCTGGGCTGGGACCACAAAGAGGTTCTGTGCTTGTTCTGCCCTCACTAAAAGCTTTCTGACTTTTCCCTTACCAGGCATCGCATCTTCCTGCATGCAAATGTGGCCAAATATTGGAGGTACAGGCAGGAGATGTGAATTTCCTGGGATCACACGACAGATCTCACAGCAGGACCCTCAGCCACCCTTGCTGCTGCCCAGTCTATGAACTTTTCCTTGCATCAGGAAAATCAACTCTCCTGGCCCCACAAGAAACAACAGAATATGGATGGGGAAGAACCTGAGGTTTCCAGTCCAGCTGCTGCAGGAGGAAACACAAAAATCACAGAAAAATTTTAGGTGGAAGGGACCTTCAAGATCATCCAGATCCACATCCATATGTCCTTTAAATCCCTCCAGGGATGGGCACTCCACCACTGCCCTGGGCAGCCTGTTCCAATCCTCCTGGAGGAGAAATTCTCCCTAATATCCAATCCAAACCTTCTCTGATAACTTGGGGATGTTTTCCTCTTGTCCTGTTCCTTGGAAGAAGAGATCAATCCCCACCTTCTAATTTTTTTTCCCTGCATAACCTCATGGCGTTCTCGAAGTCCTCCTAAATTGCCTCTCCCTCATGCAAAGGTCATAAAATCTCCTTCTTCATCCATCCTGCCCCTAGTTGATGGTCAGTCCCCAGAAATGGTGGTGCTTTCCCAACATTAACAAAGTTCTGGGAAAAATTTCCTGCACAGAAGGAGCTCATCTCATGGATTTATGGATTGGGGAAATGTTTTCTTGAGGGATCATTCTTGTCAGGGCTTTTTTTGTGGCTTGGTTCTGAAGTTGTGTTGACACACTGTTGGAAAACAGGATTTTGTGGACAAGGAAGAGCTCTGCAGAAATAATGAAATTATTTGAAGTCCAGGATGGATTTTTGGGATCAAACTCAGGTATGGAGAACAAGATCCACCTCAACCAGTGAGTCTCCACTTGGGACATGCAATTGAGATGCTGGAGGTACAGGATCAGTCCTTTAAAGTCAGGTTTCCTTTCCCTGGAGCAGATGCTCCTCTATTTACAGAGGCAGGAATTCTGATAACACTTGTCTTTGTCCCTCTGCTTAGAACTGTTCCACTTTGTGTTAACTAATTACAAACTAATTGGGCCGGAGAGATGCAGTGGCGTGAAGCAATTTGATTTTGATGAATTGGCAATTTCTTACAAAAATTATTTCATTAAAAAAGTTGATTTTTTTTTCTTCCTCTGACTGCTTTATCAAACGCTCTGATGCTTAGGACAGCAGAAGATGAGTTGCACAAACCAGGAGAGATAATGGGAATTCTGATTAATATCTGTCATTTCCTCCTGGTTTAACTGTTTAGATGGAAAATCAATTGGAAAAATCAACCCTCGGTTGCTTGAAGTCGTTAGGAATTTGCTAATTTGAAAGAGCAAGGGGGAATGGCTTCAAGGCCCCCCTGATAAAGGGCAGGTTTTGATGGAATTTTGAGAAGGAATTCTTCCCTCTGAGGGTGGGGAGGTCCTGGCATAGTTTGGGCAGAGAAGCTGTGGTTTCCCCATCCCTGGAAATGTCCAGGATGAGGTTGGATGGGGCTTGGATCAACCTGAGAAAGTGGAAGATGCCCTTGGAATGAGATGAACTTTAAGATCTTTTCCAATCCAAACCATTCCAAGATTCCATGACACGCCCAGGGGAAGCCTGGTCAGAAGAGCTTCGGGCATTGTCCAACGTGTCCTGAAGCCAAACCTGAATTTGATTAAACAAATTGGATTCCCAGCTCCATTTTTTTTTTTTTCCCAGATCTTTCCTGATTTGCAGGAGCTTGGCTACCAAACAGGCACCACCTTGCAGATGCTTGTGTCAGGTTCTTAACAATAAATGGAAACGTAAAAGGGGAGACAAAATCCCGTTGTGCGACTCAAAGCTGCTCCCGGCTGTTCCATTTCGATTTTGTCGCTGGAATGAAATCATCCCTCTCAGCTCCCCAGGCAGGAGGCAAGGATCCCTTCCCCTGCCTGACCTTTGCAGGTTGCACATCCTGCTCGGCCCTGACCTTTTCCAAGGTGCCGCAGATCCCGAGCCCGGAGGTTTTGGAATCGATATCGCGGCCGGCACTGAGCACGGAATTAACGGCTGCCTCGTCAGGCTCTCCAGCAGAAAGTGGGATGCCAAAGGATGGCCAGGAATGTGTCTAGGATTAAACAGAGCTAATGGGAAGGAAATGGAGGAGATGGATTTACGGTCTCTGCAGCCTGGGCACAGCCAAAGGGGTGCAATTTTCATCAAATTCCAGGAAGGTTCAGGTTGGAGGGGACCTTAAAGATCATGGAATTCCAGCTCCTGCCATGGGGACACCTTCCACTGTCCCACGTTGCTCCAAGCCCTGTTCAGCCTGGCCTTAGACACTTCCAGGGATCCAGGGGCAACCACAGCTTTTCTGGGAATCCCATCCTAGCCCCTCATCACCCTCTCAGGGAAGAATCCTTTCCCAATATCCCATCTATCCCTGCCCTTTGGCAGTGGGAAGCCATTCCCTGTGTCCTGTCACTCCATCCCTTGTCCCAAGTCCCTCTCCAGCTCTCTTGGAGCTCCTTCAGGCACTGGAAGGGGCTCTGAAGTTTCCCTGGAGCCTTCCCTTCTCCAGGCTGGACATTCCCAGCTCTCCCAGCCTGGCTCCAGAGCAGAGGAGCCTTTGGATAATCTTTGTGGCCTCCTCTGGAATTGCTCCAGGATCTCTGTGTCCTTTTGCTGTTGGACCCCAGAGGGATGCAGTGCTCCAGGTGGGGTCTCAGAGCAGAGGGAGAGAGTCGTCTCCCTCAACTCAAAATTTTGCAAATGAATGAAGCTGAATTTCCCATTCTCTTGTCCCCTCAATCCTCTAAGCTCACAGTTCTCTGGTTTTTTCCCTGCCTTTGGGCTCCTTGCCAGGATTCCTTCCTCTTTTGCTGAGCAAAAGGCTTCATCAGGGGATGGATTTTCCTGTTGTCCACCTGGCTGCTGCTTCTAGGAGTGTGTGAGGAGCTGAGTTCCTTTTGTGGGACCCTTCATTTGGAAGTTTCTCCTCTTTTTTTTTTTACCAATTTTCACAAAACATGAGGTTATTTCTAGAGCTTTGAGAGCTTTCTCCTCATTTAACTTGCAGGGTGATTCCCGGTCGGATCCATGGGCAGACAGGAGGATGGACAGAGGGATGGACAGAGGGATGGAGCTGCTTTAACCATATTTCCACAGACCAGGTTAAGACTTACGGAACTGTAGGAACAGCATCCAGAGGTGAAGGAAAAAAGAAAGAACATAGAAAAAAAAAAAGAAAATAGAAAAAAAATCAAAAAAATGTCAAGGATCTCAACAAAATATCAAGGATGGTATAATTGCTGGCCAGGGAATAGTAGGAATGATAATGGGAGCTCTTCCTCCGTTGTGATCCACAAATCCTGTGTGGATAAAAACCCGTCAGGAGATTGGGAACGTCCTGTTCCTCCCATTTGGATGGCTCACATTGGATGGACCTTGGCTAATTTGTCTTCCCTGCACAAAGCAAGGTCGTTTGCTCTCAGGGGCATCGCCGCCTGCCTTGAATTAATTTTCTATTAATTACTGGAATGATCTGAGCGTGGATAAGCAGCAGTTATTTTTAGCAGTCAGACTGATTAGACTTTGGAGAAAACTGTCTGGGGAAGTTGTGGGGCTCCTGCTGCTTGGGAAGGGGAGAACAACCATTCCCAGTTGGATCCAAGTGTCCATCGGGGTCATGAGCCCCTTCTGACACCTCTCCTTAGTGGTTTCATGGGAAAAGTAAAATATTCCATCCAATCTCCACCCCTGGAAGTGCTTAAGGATGGGCTGGGTGGGGCTTGGAGCAGCCTGGTCCGGTGGGAAGTTCCCTGCCCACAGCAGGGGTTGGAATGAGATGGTTTTTAGGGTCCCTTCCAACCCAAACCATTTTATTATTCCGTGATCTCACCTGCACCTGGCATCCCTGATGAAATACCTCCTTGAACGATGGACAGGGACATCCTCCACACCTCCTGACCTTTTATTGCAATTATTTATTCCCACTAATCCAGGTATTTTATTTCTTGTTTTCCTTGGCTGCCCTGCCCTGTCATCATTTGCTTTTTGCTCTGTGTAAAAAGAGCTGAGGGACCAGTTCAGCTTGAAACTCACTTGCTTTTTACATATTTCCTTGTGAATTCTCTTTTATTTCCTCCTCTACTTTTTTTTTCTACATTTTTTCTTCCTTTTTTTTTCTTAATAACTCTCTGTTTTCAGGCCCCCAAACTGTCTGGTAATTACCCTGCCTTTGACAAACCTTTCTATTAAGCACAACTTGTAAATACCTTGCCTGCTCTAACTGCATTCAATTCATCATAAAGGCTCGGGAAGCCTTTGCTTTCCCTCTTTTGTGTGAAAAAAAAATGGAAACAAGAGGTAAATTCACTGTTATTTTCAGCAAGGAATTAAGAAATGGGCTTGGATTCATAAATTCTTTTTTTTTTTTTTTTTTTTTTTTTTTAATTAATATGATTCTCTAAACCTCCGTTTCCAGGATTATAAATCTTAACTCCTGGTTTATATATTCCTTCATTTGTTATATTTTATCCCCAGTGGGGTTTATTTTGATTTGGTTTTTTGTTTTTTTCTTTTTTTCCCAGAGAATCAGAGACTGCTTTGGGTGGAAGGGACCTTCAAGATCATCGTGTTCCAACACCTTCCACTGGACCAGGTTGCTCAGAGCTCCATCCAACCTGTCCTGGAACACTTCCATGGATGGGAAGGAATTTTCTTTTATCCCTCTTCCTTCAGGAGCACCTGACCTTGCCCAAACTCTGTTCAGGTGAGCTCCACAACTCCTCCCAGATGATTTGTGTTGCTTTTCTTCCAGTCCTCAAGGGACTTTTAAAGCTGGAGCTGGGAACATCCCCCCTAAATCATCAGTGTGAAGCTTTGGCTTTGGAGGTGGGAGCCAATGCTGTGCTCTTCAGGCAGAAGGTATTAATTAAAATGGGTATTAATTAAAGGTGAATGGTCCAAGACCCAGAGAGATGGGGGATGATCACAGAATCACGGAATGGGTGAGGTTGGAAAGGACCAATGGAGGTCACCTTGGTCCATGATGGTGTCATTTTGCCTCATATATGGATACATTTACATAAAATGAGCATGATTTTATTTATTTCATTTCGTTTTAGGGTTCACAACATTAACAGACAACAAATGCAGCGCACAAATCCCGCGTACCCGCCCTGAGAGAGGTAAAATCACTGACTTTAGGACAAATATGTGTCCTCTCAGATGGCAAAGAAACCCCTGAGCTGTTCCTCACCCCTGGTTCATGCAGAGGAGCTGATGCAGCTGGAAAATCAACTTGCTTTTGGTTCTGGTTGAGAGGCCATGGAGATTTTGGATGATGAGCGTGTGGATGATGGTGGGAAAGAGTGGGGAGGTCCAGCAGGGTGTTGCCCACCCCATGGAATGCCAGGGACATCCATGCAGGGGCAGGACAGCCTGAAGGAGCACCTTTGTCCCAAAGGAATAAGTCCTGGGACCCACCCAAGATTCCCCTGCAAAGGCACTGCAGGGAAATCCTGTCCCCAGATTGTCCCCAGCACTGATTTCACACCAGGAATCGATAGGAATTGCCTGAGCCTCGCAGGAAAAGGCACCTTGCAGTGGCTGATTGCCCTCCCACAGATCCTATTTTCCCTTGGAATCTCCTTGGGGACTGCTGCTCTCAGCACAGGTTTTTTCTGAGCGCTCATAGTGATTGCTCCCACGGGGTGGGAGCTTTCTCGCCCTCCAACAGGGAAAAAAAAAAGGTTTGAAAAGCACTTTCCAGGCTACACAGCCTCTGATTTTATTTTCATCCAGCCTCTGAAGTCAGCAGGAGCAGCTGGGGTCTCACCAGGGAGGAGGTCCAAGGAAGCTGGATAGGAACTGGGATACTGAAGTGGACTCGATGACCTCAGAAGTCTTTTCCAACCTTAATGATTTTTGATTCTGTGATTTTTGCACTAAATGTGAGGGAGTTTCCACCTCCTCCCTTTCCTTTTGTGTGGATTTCGCCTCTTCTCCCTCCCCTTGCCTTCCAATTGTTGCCAGTCTGGGACAATATTTGTGATTCACTTCCAGGGGTCACGGGGGAAATGGGCGGTGTCCACAAGGGGAGGAGAGCTGGAAAGCGAATTATTCCACAAACACTGTGGAATTCATCCCATCACCATCCCTGGGAATGTTCAAAAACTGTGGATATAGCCTTGAGGACAGTTGATGGTGAACATCGTGCTGGGCTGGTGGTTGGGCTTGATGATCCCAAAAGTCTTTTCCAACCTTAGCAAGTCCATGATTTTATGAATAAATTTGTTTTCCCTTGATGGAATCAACATGGAAAAAATCCAGGAGCCCCCCATGGAGAGAAGAGAGACTGAGCATTTGATGCCTTAAGTTTCAGCTTTCATGATTTTCACATTCTGTGCTGCCTTGGGGTGCAGTTCTGAGCCTCACATTAATTGTCAGTCAGCTCTCTTCACAGAGTAGGGGGACAAAACAAATCCTTTTCCTGCTGGAGACCGAGGACAATGAGTACAACTTTCAGGCCCAAAAGCACAAACAACGGTGGACTGAAGAGAGAGAACAGGAATGATGAGACCTGACAACCTGGAGCTGTAATTGGACAATTAAACCCCAATATGCAAATGGACCAAAACTTATAAAAGTGTGAGACCTTGTGATTGATTGTCCATTTTGTGACCATTTTGGGTCCACCTTGGGTGTAGCCCTGGCCAGGCTCTTGTCCTGCCCAAGATGTACCCTAAAGGCCTTTCAATAAATATCTACTTTATTCTCCAGCTCTGTCCAGTCTCTGTTTCAGGTCAACCTTCCCAAGGCATCACGCTGAGTGTGGCCATGTGGAGTGGTGCTGGAGCAGGTTGGAAAATCCCAGGCTGCTGCTTCTTACAGGCTGGATAAGCACAACTCATCCTAGGGAGTCTCCAGGGTAAATCCAAGCGATTCCCTTGTGGAAAAGTGTTCCCCTATGAATATTTTAGCAGAGCTGCTCCTGCCAATGCTCCTGAAAATTGAGACACTCAATAGAAGTGTTCAAAACTGGTTTAAAACTGAGAGTTGGTTTGGATTGGATATTAGAAAGGAATTTTTTCCTGTGAGGGTGGTGAGGTCCTGGAACAGATTCCTCAGAGGAATTGTGGATGCCCCATCCCTGGAAGTGTTCAAGGCCAGGTTGGACACAGGTTGGAGCAATCTGGGATAGTGGAAGGTGTCCCTGCCCATGGCAGGGGGTTTGAACTGGATGATCGTTAAGGTTCCTCCCAGCCCTTCTGTGATGTTTCTGTCAAAAAGTGTAAAACCAGGAATATTTGGAATTTCTCCATTATTTGTGCTTTGGCTTTTACTCCTTTATGTTAATTGTTTAACTGCTAAGATTGGACAGGTGGAAAACTCATCCTGCTCAATATCTGCCTCATGTCTGATCAAAACAGAACAAAACTGTTTCATCTTGAGATAAAATACTTCTGGAATTCCCAAATATACAAAAGGCATGAATTAAATGGTGTTGTACAGTAAGATCACATTTGATAGGCCAATTAAAAGTGCAATTCTCCTTGAATTCTCCTGGAATCTGAATTAAATACATGGTGGGGATCATCCCAGACTCACTGGAGAAAAATTGAGAGAGCAAATAAAAAGTGGAAAATAGGGCCACTGGAGACATATCCAGGAACCATTCTGGAATGCCTTCAACAGAGCCAGGATATACAATATAGAGAGAAAAGGAGAAATAATTCTAAAAGGAGAAGCTGTGTGGGTTTGGATCCTCTCACTCCTTGTGACCTCAGCTCCTGAAGCAATCCATCTGAAAAACGTGACCATTAATTATGGGTCAGCTCTTCAGGGTCATTAAATCACAGCTGGTCTGATTTAGAATCCCTCAATAACTTGTCCCAAAAGCATTTGGGGGATTTTAGCTCACAAGGGGAAGGAATATTTCTCATGGGAACACCAGAGGCAGCTGGAAAACACCACTGAGCTCTCAGGCACAGAACCCCCAATTTAGGTGTGAAATGGAAACAGGAGGCTTGAACACGGGGAGAGATGAGAGCAAAACTGCTTAGAATTATCTTCATGGTGTTAATTGGGGAGATAATTTGAGAGGAAAGACAGATAATTTGAGGGGAAAGACATCTTGCACTTGAGGAGGGAGCAGGTGTTGGGAGGGACGGTAAATGAGAAGGTCGTTACCCTGTGGGACAGAGAGAACACAAGAAAAACAAATTTGGTGTTGATGATCCCTTTAGATTCTCTGGGACATTGAGGATCAGAGCAGCAAAAACTTGCCTAAGGTCACCCCACAGGCAGTGACAAAGCCAAGAATAAAACTGAGGGTCTGGAAGCTCAATCCATGGATCCTGGGGTTTCCCTCAATAACTGCAGCCCTGTCATCATCGTGGGAGTGAGGGGAGAGAAAAGGAGGTGCTGACAGGGGATATGGGAAAGGACTGCAGGAGCTGCAGCAGGAGTGTTGTTCCCTAATTCACCTCTTTGGATCTGGTGCTTTTGGGGTGAGACACTTACAGTGATGTGGTGTGGATGGAGATTCCTGAGCTGGGGATGAGGACCTGAACTTGAGGCTTGTTTTTATCTTTGTTGCTCAAATCAAAATTCACTCTGCCACATTCAGGATTCTGCCCTCATCTCCTTGTGTGGCCAACATCTCCTGCACAACAAATCCTGCTTTCCCTCCTGGGTGCATGAGAACTTGGAACCATGGAATAGTTTGTGTTGGAAGGGGCTTCAGGGATCATCCTGTCGCTGTAGGACACGACAGAAGGATGAGAGACTCTAAATATTTCAGAAGGCAAAGAGCATAGAAAAAAGGCTTTATTGTGTCATTCTCACTACCTTTTATAAGGTGTTCTGATGCAGACTTAACAAAATTGGTGAATAGGAAAAACACCTCTCTAATCCCACTGGTTAAACTAGAGAAACAGCAAAACACTGCCTGGAGAAAGATTGTTTTGAGAAAGGATAGTTGTTTGCCAAGACAGTTTTGAGAAGAAGCTTTCTTGAGAAATTTTTCCTTGGGAAAAAGTTAGCAGCTGCTAGCGGGCTAAAATCTCTCAGACCCAGAAATATCAGGCCCACGTCATCCAATTCCAATCCCTGCAATTTGCAGGGGAATGCAGAATCCTGCAGAAGGCTGGAAGGCAGATCCAACCGTGCTGTGAGCAGGGAAATATCAAACATCAGGAGATGTTGTCGTTCTGGAGGTGATAATTGCTCCCTCTAACATCTCTGGAGGAGATAAGAGGCTCCAGTTCTAGGGTTGTCCTGATCAGCATTGGCTCAGTGCTTCACTTCATGGTTGAAATGTGCCTCTCCAACCCTTCCAAACTGATCTAAAAGTTTGGTTTGGGAATAACTTGTCCCTGTTATCCCAGGGCAATGTCTGCCTTCCTCATCTTAGAGGTATTTCAGGCAGGACGTCCCCTGGAAATGAGTCAGGGAGCATTTCCATGCCAGCACCAGCATTTTGAGACAAAAAGCCAATAGAGGGAGAAAGAACTTCCTTCTTTTCCTCTCCACAGGGACCTTAGGATGGAGCTGTGGAGATTTTCCCTGGAGACTTGGCTTTCCATCCATCCTTTTATCCCACTTTTTTTATGATCTTCCATCACGAGTCAGTCCTGATTTAGCTGTAACAGAGAAATCTGCTGCCAGCTGAAGACTTAATTGCACCAGAGGCCTTCAGCAACGTGGGCACTAATGAGGCAGAGTTCAGATATTCCTGACTTAATGAAAACCAAGGAAGGGCTGGCCATGGGCTCCGGGCAGTTCTGGATCTCACGGAGGAAGAATCTTCTCCTGGATAGTTCATTAATAAAGGGAGGGTAGAGGAGAGAGGCTCATCACCATCTGTCAGTGGAAGCTGGAGCCCAGCCAGGAGAGCCAGCAGTTAATTAGGAGTGAGAGCTGCTTCCTTTCACAGACATTTCTATATGTTTATATATAGCCATTGTGTTGCCATTAGTGGAAGAATCTCTCTTTTTTTTTTTTTTTTTTTCTAATTAAGTGAGCCAGCCAAAATTTTCTGTTGGATGGTATTAACTCTGGAGAACTTGCTCAGCCACAGGGATCTGCCCTTGCTCTTCCTGAGCTTAGGAAAACACAGCCCAGGGGTGATGGGACACCCAGGAAACTTCTCTTTTGGAATGAGCTTCAAGAGATTGACAGACTGAGAGGGGAAAGATGTCACCTGGGTTCTGGGATTTATCTTCCTTGCTGGAATCATCAGCCAGTGCTCTCCTTGAAAGCTGGAGAGGGCATGGAGTGACTGGACAGTGGGGAGTGGAGGTCAGCTCTAAGAGAGTATGTTTGGATTGGATATTAGGAAAAAATCCTTCCCTGTGAGGGTGGTGAGATTCCCCAGAGGAGCTGCCTCATCCCTGGAAGTGTGCAAGCCCAGGCTGGACAGGGCTTGGAGGAACCTGGTCAGGTGGAAGGTCCAGAGAGCTTGGAACTGGGTGACCTTGAAGGTCCCTCCCAACCCAAACCATCCCATGGTAATTCCATCAGGATGTCCTAAGGTCTGTGATCCCCTGCCAAGTCCTCACTGCTGCTTTTTTTCTTTCTCCTCTTTATGAGAACTCCCTTTGTAAACAAAGAATCTCCCAGCACACCTCTCCCACCTCTCCAGGTGACCCACCCTTGTCAGGAAAACTCCTTTATTTTTTTTTTTTTTGTGACTCCCAGAAGAAATGTGACACGAAGAAGGGATTAAACAGGGAAGGAGGAAGGTGTAGAGGTGGAATTGGTGTGCANCCAGCACACCTCTCCCTCCTCTCCAGGTGACCCCCCCTTGTCAGGAAAACTCCTTTTTTTTTTTTTTTTGTGACTCCCAGAAGAAATGTGACACGAAGAAGGGATTAAACAGGGAAGGAGGAAGGTGTAGAGGTGGAATTGGTGTGCAAGGACTGTCTGTGAGGTCTCTTTTTGCCCTCTGAAGGCTAAAGGGGCTGTTTTGTTGTTTTTTTGGTTTTGTTTTTTTTTTTCCAGCATTCCCTGACAGATGTTTAACATTCAAACACATCCCATCTCCATCCCGCTCCTCCCAGCAGCCACCAGCGTGTGATGGAGATAAGAGATGAGCTGAGGTTCACAGCTCACTTGCTGAATGACTCATCCCTTTAATTGCATCCCTTTAATTACAAATTAGCCTCCTTGACCTTTTCTTCCTGCTCTTCCCTGAGTGTCATGGCACAGTTTGATCTCTGTGCTGCCAGGAGCAGGAGGAGGAGATGTCTCTTGGTGGAAGGGTTGTGTGAGATGAGGCCACACTCTCACCTCCTTAAACACCATGAGGTGTGCCAAAAAAAAGGAGCTCTTTTTCTTCTTGGAAAGGTCTTTGTGACTTAGAAAGAGCCGAAAAACACAAAGTCACCACCTAAAACAGCAGAAGGAACAAAAAATAGTCTGACAAATGAAGATACTGAAATTTGGGCAAAAAAATCTCAAAGATTGGGAAGGCTGAAGACCTAAGATTGTCATTCCTGGGTTGATTTGCTGTAGGTTTTCTCTCTTTTGAGGTCCTTGAAACTCTTTTGGAATCAGTGATGTTACTCTGGCACAGAACTAAAAAAAATACAAGGCTTATTCAACAGGAATATTCCAGCAGAAATGCTTCTTGGCAAGGGCAGACATGAAATACCACCAGGAAACCCCCAGAAAGAAATGGGAAAACCACCTCAAAAAATGGCGATTCCTTGGCAGAAATGGATTTGGGAAGCGGAGCTTACCTGTGAATTTCCTTTCCAGCATCGAAGTCTTTGGCAACAGAACTTTCTAAAGAGGAGAAAACATAGTTTGAAACTCTTTGCCTTTATTCATCAGTGAATTCTTGAAATGTTCTCCCCTGCGAAAATGTTTGGAATAACACCAGATTCGCCCACTCTGTGCTGACATTTAACTCATCCCATTATGTGAATTACGCCACCACTCCAGCTTTATCCAGGATATAATGTAAGGAACATATACATAGAGCCTTGCAGATTTATTTATAACAGTCCATATATTTATAATTAACTTCATTGTGAGGAAGGTTCAGCGCGAGGTAGGACAACAATGGGCTCCTCAGTTATATAAAAGGGCCTTGAAAAGCTCTTCCCTCCTCAGAGAAAAGTTTCCTGAACTGCTCAGTGAAAGCCGCATTCTTTAAAAAAACAGGCTGAAAGTGGAAATGTTTTGTTTGCGACAATCCATTCCAGCTGAAAGTTCATTTTTGTTTCATTTTTAAAGTGTGCTTGGGAAGAAGTTGCGGGGTTTTGCATAAACGTTGAGAAACACAGGACAAGAGAGGGATCAAGGGATCTCAGTGAGTTTGTAGATGGCACCGAGCCGAGGGTGCAGGGACACACCTGAAGGATGGGGCCATCCAGAGGGAGCAGGACGAGCTGGAGCAATGGGAATGTCATGTGGATAAGTAAGAACAAGGGTTGGTGCTGCTCCAGGGTCCATCCCAGTGTCAGCCCAGGCTGGGGAAGAGCAGATGGAGCAGCCCTGGGGAGGACTTTGAGGGTGGAGGATGAGAGGCTGGACATGACCCAGCCACGTGCACTTGGAGCCCAGAAATCCAAATGTGTCCTGGGTTTATCCAAAGCAGGGTGAGCAGCAGCTGAGGGGGGGATTCTGCCCCTCTGCCCCTCTCAGGTGAGACCCCACCTGCAGAACTGCTCCAGCTCTGGGTTCCCCAGCACAGGAAGGACCAGGAGCTGCTGGAGAGAGTCCAGAGGAGGCATCAAGGTGCTCAGAGGGATGCAGCAATGTTGGGATTGTTCAAACTGGAGAAGAGAAGCTTTGGGGTGACCTAATTGTGGCCTTCCAGTAGCTGAAGGGGATGAAAAAAAAAGACAAACCATTAACAAGTGCCTGGAGTGACAGAACGAGGGAGAATGGCTTCAAACTGGCAGAGAGTAGGCTTAGTTTGGATATTAGGAAGGAATTCTTCCCTGGGATGGTGGTGAGAACCTGGCACAGGTTTCCCAGAGAAGCTGTGGATTCCCCATCCCTGGCAGAGCCCAAGGTTGGATTTGGCTTGAAGCAACCTTGGACAGTGGAAGGTGTCCCTTCCTCACAGCAGGGGAGTGGAATGAGATGATCTGGAAGATCCCATCTGTGCATGGGAGAAGGTTCCAAAGGTTCACATGACCTTATCCCAGGATCACAGAATCCTTGTGGTTGTAAAAGACCTCTGGGATCATTGAATCCATAACTCAACCCTTCGAAGTTCACCACCAAACCCTCTCTTCAAGCACCTCATTCAGAGTTGGTTTTTTTTAACAGTTCCAGGCATGATGACTCCACCTCTGGAGCCTGTTCCAAAGCTTGATAACCCTTTCAGTGGTTAATTTTTTTTCCTGATATGCAATCTAAGCCTTCCCTGGCATAACTTGAGGCCTTTTCCTCTTGTTCTATAGCTTGTTACCTGGAAGAAGAGACCAATCCCCACTTTCTGCCAGGAAGTTGTGGAGTCCTTGTGCTGCCACTTGTCCCCTGATGAGATCCTGAATTCCCTGAGAATGGGATTTCTTCAGCTCCTCAAAATCCCCCTGTTCTGCTGTTCCCAACTCAGACAGCTTGAGGTGTGGCTGGGGATGCAGCTGAAACCATCCCACACCAAGATGGAAAATAACTCCCTCTTTACTGGGGAGCAAGTGGGAAATTCCCCCTTGCATAAGAGGCCTTTTGCCTCCTTGTGACCCAATTTCCTTGTGATTTTCACTAGAAATAGCCCAAAAAGGATTTTATACAAGTGGAAAAGGGAAGAACAGGAGCCCTGCTTGCTTTCTCCCTGCACATTGCATAAAGCTTTAATGGCGAGTAATAGCTGACATGGCTTTGATTTTATTGCACTTAACTGGGTAATTCTCCTGTCCCCAACTGTGCCCAGGAGGACTGAGTGGAACAGAAGTGACTGTGCCACAGTACAAATGGGCCTTTGAATCCCTCTTACATTCCCATGGCCTGGATTGTGTTCAATAAGTCATGCACAGTAAATACAGCCGGGAGACGTGAGGAGACTCGTGAATATTTTCAAGGCACTCAGGTGCCACCTTGGTGAACGTGCTGCAGGCAGAATATGGGGAAAAAAAATTCCCTGCTTGTGTCTCTGCCCCTCCCCTCACTCTTTAGTGAAGGCTGTTCCCCACCACAGAGATCCCCAGGCAGAGCTAATGAACCAAAAAAGCCATTTCTAATTTTATCCCTGCTTTCTTATGACAAGGAGATGCAAGTTCACATCCAAAATCTGACATATCCCTGCCCTGGGTTTGTGGATGGATCACAGAATATCCACAAGGATTGTTGAGTCCTCTGCACAGGCCAACCCAGAGAATCCCACCATGTGCCTGGAATGGTTTTCCAAGCATTTATTGGGCACTGGAAGATTTTGTTTGCAGCATTTCAATGTCTGTTGGTTGCAGGGAAGGGCACAAGGTTTCTTTGCCACGATGGACAAGCCAAACAGCACCATGGACGATTTGGGTGGGCAAGCTGGGGACTGTCCAGCTGGACATTGGGCCAGGAGACAGCAGCTGTGCCAGTCTGGTTGCAGATACAGCCTGGAACTCTCCTGTCCCGTCCCTATTTTAACTCTTCCTTCCTTTCTGGATGATGAGAATTATGGAGACCTCTGGAGTGAAGGTCTCCTACCCTGTCCCCATCTTGCTGCAACATATTTCAAGGCCTTGTTAATATTCTTGTGCTCCATCCAAATTCCAACTCGGCTCCTTGATCCAAGAATCCGGGGCCTTGCACAATCTCCTCCCTTTTGTCCCTCCAAAATCTGGCTCTGTGCACCTTCACTGAGGGAACAGCACCTGTGAAAAACATCCAAATAACTTCCCTCTGATGATCCCAGTTTCTTCTTGTGTGCTAGACAAACCTCTGGAAGTTTTCTGGGATGCTCAGAACTGGTCTGAACTGGGGGCTTGGCTTGACGGGATGGGCTCTTGACCTTCCCACGGATGATTTGTGCAAATCCACTCTAATGAAGGTGTTCCAGTCACAGCAGATCCTACATTGGAGCCTTTGCAGGCTGTTTAGCAAAGCAAAGAAGGAATTGCACTGTCTCCTTTAATGCTTTTAAATAGTTCATGTCTGGCTGCTGACAGGTGAATAAATTGGTAATGAGTATGCAAATCAGCAGGTCTTCTAAGCAGGCTGAGAAATCTCATTTTGAGGTGTTTGTGAGGCAGGATGAGCACTTTAATATTTGCCACACATTTCATGCCAGTGATATTCCCTCTCCTTCATAAACAGAGCTGCTGTTAATCCATGACCTGTTCCACACCGGCTTCGTCGGCAACAGTAAATTAAAAAATGTCAGGGAATGTTGCCAGTTGCTGTAAATAGACTTTTTAAATATTTTTTTACTCTCGTGGGATTTCTAGCGTGGAATTATAGAATGGTTTAGGTTGGAAGAGGCCCTAAAGATCATTTCATTCCACCCCCTGCCATGGGCAGGGACACCTTCCACTATCCCAGGTTGCTCCAAGCCCCATCCAACCTGGCTCTGGACACTTCCAAGGATCCAGGGGCAGCCACAGCTCCTCTGGATTCCATGGCCTCACCACCCTCCCAGCTCTATCAGATGTTCTTTCTTCCCTTGTCCTTCTGAATTTCCTTTTGTCCCACGCAGAAATCTTCCCATTCTGAGGGATATTTCAGGAAGATGAAATTCCTTCATTAATGTCCCTGATTTCAACCCCAAATTTTCACTTTTGGAGATGAAAAAGCAACCGCTGAGGTTTTTAATTTTCAATTTTCCTCCTGGTTAATGGAAATTTGGACACATCCATCCCTCTAGGACTTTTGAGCTTCTTTCCCCAATATTTTGGATGTCTCAGAAGTCTCTGTGGAGCCTCCAAAATGTGCAGGAAATCAGCACCATCCCTGAAGCACTGAAGGAGACACAGCGAGCCCGAAATGTATTTATTGTTTTAATCTAAATCTCACCAGACTTTATCAGTTTTTCCCTTTGTGCACCTCCTTCCACTCTCCACCTCCTTTTGCAACCCCTTGCAGCATCTCCAGGATCGTGTGATCCAGCTGGAAATGTGCCGGTTCAACACAGCTCCTCGTGCCCATCAGACATCACAAATTCACCCCTGCTACCTTTCCCTCAATATCTTGCCTCTCCTAAAAGATTCTGGTCCAAGAATCTCCCAAGTTCCACTTCCCAGAGAGGTGTTTTTGTGGATTTAGAAGATGTTCAGGGAGCTGAGCCACAGCTTCATGGCAAGAGGTGTCCTGCTCAGCCTGGAGTTATTTTTGTAGGCAGGGAATGTGCACAAGTGAAGGATGAAATCAGTTTTCCCTCTTACCAGCCATTTGTTGCCTGGGATAATTTCAACATTTGCACCCTTGGTGTGTTCTCTGTGGTTCCCATTTCAGTCTTGGGGGCAGCAGACTCCTTTATTTTATCAGGGAAAGTCATTCAAAAGTCTGGAAATTGTGGAAGAAGCAGCAAACTGGGCATTCCTGGAGGATTGTGATCACAGCCCATTTTTTTTGGAGCAAATTCTAAAACTTTTATAATTTTTGTTAGGTTGTCACTGAAGTAGTTTTGTTAAAAATTGAGGTTATTACTGATTAATCTTTTTTTTTTTTAGTTCCGTCTCATTTTGATAAAAGCAAGAAAAAATAGGTTTGAACTTTCAAAGCTTCACCAAATTTAGAAATGGAAGTTTCACTGAATATGGAAAATTATCTGGTTTTTGTAAGTCTATCCAGAGGCTCATGCAGCTGAACATTCCTGAACATTCCTCATGGCTGTTCCTGGGTTTTTTAGCTCCCAAATCAGCCTGATGGTGCAACGTGCCCACATCTCATGAAACATAAGTGAGAAGAAGAGACTTGTTGAGAATGAGAAATGTCCTGGTAACGAAGCTGCTGTTTCTGAGACCATGGAATAATGGAATTACAGAATCCTGGGATGGTTTGGGTAGGGAGAGACCTAAAAAAATCATCTCATTCCACCCCCTGCCATGGGCAGGGACACCTTCCACTATCCCAGGTTGCTCCAAGCTCCATCCAACCTGGCCTTGGTCACTTCCAGGGCTGGGGCAGCCACGGCTTCTCTGTGCCAGTGCCTTGCTACCTTCCAGGTAAAGAATTTCCTCCAATATCCCATCTAAACCTCCCCTTCTTGTAGTTTAAAACCATTCCCATCACCAACAAACTGTCCCTTTGAGAGACAGATTTTTCTGGATACTGATTTTCTCCTTACATATCCCAATTCTATTTTAGAAATGAAAAAGCTTGTGTTGCTATGCATGACATATAACCAATCCCAACAATGGATGGTTTTCACTTCTTTACCTGCACTGATTTTTTTTCCTTCTGACTTTTGCAATACTCTGCCCTGGCAGCCAAAGACTGATATTTGTTAAAATGGTTTTGTCTTCTTGTTTTGTCCCTCAAGAGCTGTTGAGATTTGAGAGCTTTGTTTGAGCTCTGGGTCAAGCACAGGCACAGGGGGAGATGCTGGGGGAGTGGAGAGAACAGCAGCTCTCCTCTTTTCCCTGCTGGAATAAGCAGTGACCAGGTCCACAAAAATATTTCTGCCTGAAGGATGCATTGAAAACAAAGTGTTTCAAGATAATGATGGGTTCTACCCAGAGATAATTAATCTGCAGATGGAAACGTCCATTCACGTGTGCTCTCTTTATCCATCTGTCCAATCATTATTTTTACAAAGCCCATTCAAGTCAGGAAAGGAATTCCGCTGCTTTCCAGGCACAGATGAAAATTCCCTGTGCCATTCCTGGGGTTTCTGGCAAATTCTCCTTGCACAGAGTGCTCAGCTCAGCAGTGACATGGCCAACAAAGAGCAAAACCCACGTTTTAATGCTGTGAATGTTTTTATTTCCTTCCCATCTACTTGAGGAAGGAAAAAAAAAAAGGCTGCTTGAATTTTTCCTTCCAGCTGTCCGTGGTACAGAATCTCCCCAGGTTGCCACAGGGAATAAATTCATTACCTGTTTCTCTAATGATGGCAGCTGAATATTTTAATGCAGTTATGTTTAATCACCTTTTTAAATCCACAGTAAAACCTCTGCAATTACCCTCAGGGCCAAAAACTGCTCAGTGAACCGTGGCGTGGATTCAACTCCGTCCTCTGGATAAAGCAAATCCATCTCTCCAGAAGAAAAGTGTTCCAGGCAGGACACACTCTGGTTTCTGCCTCTTGGTGCTGTTGTGCTGTGCATGGAAATGTGGGAATATTCACTGGAGTGAAGATGGGGATGAATCATCTTCATAATGTGCTGGGTACTTCTCACACCTGCAAAATCCTGTCTCCGTCTCTACTTGCTGTAAATAGATCAGAAAAAAAAAAAAAGAGAACAACTTCAGTGATCAGATCAGGAAGAGCTCAGCTCCAGCACGGACTGGACACCCTGCCAGCAGTTCAAAGGCCTGAAAGGAAGTCCAGGGTCTGCTGCAATTCCGAGGTGGAATTTTGAACCACGGCTGGGAATTCAATAAACTCAGTCATCACTCTCATTGTTTCTTTTCCCACTTTTTAAATTGCTTATTTCAAGCAAACATCCTCCAGGAAAATGTTTTACTTTGGATAAAACAAAATTATGCATTTTCAAATGCGCAACCCACAAAACTTTGAGTTTATTTGACCTGTTGGGTAGAGAGGAAAAGGAAAACAGGAAAAGTTTCTTCAAACTTTTTTTTGGTGATGAACCAAAACTTATTTCTCAGTAGAGAAGGGGTTTGAGTGCAAGCTTTCCACCCCAAGGATCATGGAATCATGGAATTGTTTGGAAGAGACCTTCAAGATCATCATAATTCCTTCCACTAGACCAGGTTGCTCCAACCTGGCCTTGAACACTTCCAGGGTTGGGGCAGCCAAAACTTCTCTGGGAAACCAGTGCCAGGGCCTCACCACNCACAGGTACTGATTCCTTCCTCATCCTCTATGTGTTCCTTTTTTCTCCCTCTGATTTCCAGAGGTTCTTTCTGGAGAATTGGATCATTTGGGAAGTGATGCCTGTGAGAGGGAGAAGGAAGATCAGCTGCCATCAGCAAAGGCATTAAAACCAAGAAAGCCTCTAAACTCTGAAAAAAAAAAAAAGACACAGCCTGGCTGCCTCAACATGCTGTCTGTT
>VWYP01032436.1:9382-23194 GCA_013400435.1 Pycnonotus jocosus
CCCTGCTGTTCAATCCCATCTCTGTCCCGGTGTTTCCTTGCTGTTCAATCCCGTCTCTGTACCGGTTTCCCTGAGGTTCCATCCCGTCTCTGTCCCGGTGTCTCTGTGGTTCAATCCCGTCTCTGTCCCGGTGTCTCCCACAGTCCAGTCCCCTCTCTGTCCCAGCACAGGCAGCGGTGCCATCCAGCGAGTGGAACAGCCCAGCCCGGCTCCTGACACCAAACACGGGGAAATGTGCCCGTGCTGTCGGCTGGCAGAAGGGAAGAGCAGGACACACTGCCCAAGGAATCTCTTGGAATCCTCATGTCCTTCCAAAGGCCGCCTTCCACAGGGAGCATCCCTCACTGCCTCTCCGGAGCCGGCTGCAGGATGGACCCAGCAAACCAGCAGCGGGGTTTGCAAATGAACTACTCTGCCTTGTCACAAAAACCATTCCTTTCTGTATTTCAGGATCTGGAAACCAGTCCAGTGGCTGGGCTGAATTTTTGCTCCAGACTGAAAGGAGAGGAGCAATGTCTATTATGGCAGCAGCCAAGGAACAATTACACAGCCAAAAAGTGAGGAGACAAGAAGGTGCTGGACTCGCTCTATCTTGGCAATGAGGATGGTTATTTAATAAATGCAATTGGTACCTTTTACTTCAGAACACGTTTTCAAGCAGAGAGAGCAGCCTGCAGTCCCAGCTGGAAGGATTCCAGGTAGGGCAGTGTAGCTGCCAGCACGGACAGTAATCCCATTTTAAGGCTCCCCACGGCGCCCCTGTGCACCTATCCATGAATAGTGAGGGCCCAAATCTTTCATTCCTGTGGCATTGGTAAATAAGGATGCCACAGCAGACCACACACTTTAAAAGATCACCTATATGTATTAACGTGAAAAAAATTTGGTAAGTTTTCAATTTCAAAATGTCAGTATATGGGAAAAAATTATTTTAAATCTGAAATATATTCATACAATAGAGGCAATGCTGATGCTCAGGCCTGTCACACGAAATCCGAGGTTAATTTTACTGTTTTCTTGTCTTCTAAAGTGAATTTGTTCTCTCCCTGTTGCAGTCACATGTAAGTCACCACCTAGCAGCACATTTTAAAGGAACAGTCAGCTCACTGCAGGTAGGGGCGAGGGTAGCTTAGTACCTAAGCACTTGGCTAACACCTCTAAAATTTCCTGTGGCCTAATTCTGCAAGTACTTGAGAAGCTTTGCTTTGGTGAGCAGTCCCACAGAAGTCAAGAGAATGTCTAAATATAAGATCACACGGGATAAAGTTTAACTGCCAAAATGCAAAATCCTGTAAACTGCACTAATGGAGATGTTTCAGGCAGATAACTAAAGATAACTTTGATGATTAAGACTAAGTAAAAATAGGATCGTGTAGCAAGGACTGGGTATATTTAATGAAGTGGTTAAGAGCTACTAAATTATAACTTTGTCTCTCAATTCAGGATTTGAATCTGATGCTTTAAGATTGGCAGATCATGAGAGTTTCTAGAAAAAAATCTTCTAAATTGGCTGAGACATGGTTAGTCACTGGTAAAGGAAGCACTGGTAAATGAAATTGTGTTTTGAATTACCACAGACTATCTAATTTTAACTTTGCCAGGAACAACAACGCATTTCTAAAGGTTTGTAAAACATGATGATAACTGGGGAGGTTTGCTAAACTTGCCTATTATGATTTATGAAACAAGATGCAAAGGTTGTTGTTCTAATGCCTGTACCAGTGAAAAAGCTGACTGAGAACAGATGGTTCATGGATGCTTAAGCTACAATTTAAGCACGGTCTGGAAGGCAGTTTTAGCACTGAGCACACATCTTTCAGTAGGCACACACCTCAATTCCCAAGGTGCTTTAAAAAGCTCAATTACTTGAAATGTTTACTACCTGTAAGCAAACTCCAAAATATTGGAAAAGCAAATGAACACAAGGATAAAGGACAGAGAGAAGACTAGTTAAAAAATGTAAATGAATTTTCATATCGTTTAGTTATACTCTATTTACACAGTAGAACCATACTACAGCTGCTGTGAAACTCCACTGGAACCACAACCAGAAAGGATTTGTTATTTCTACATGTCTTTTACCCTCTTTGGGAGAAAAATATTCCCCACCTGTCTTAGTAAAAGGTGAATGTCATTTAATCATCAAGTTTGATATTTACAAAGGACTCTAACTGCTTTCGTGTACAAAAGAGACAAGAGAATATAATTCATTAAAAGATTATGTAGGTGCTGGTTTGGTGATTCAGTGCTTGCTGTTCAGAGATTTTTTTTAACATAAATAGCATGAAACTGCAAGCTAAATTGATGGACAAGTCTCTCAATTGACTTGAGCCACATTATTTAAATCAGCTCTTTCTGTGGCAGGGCTAACCTGAGAGTTAACAGAAGGTATTTGGAACTACCTTGAACAGGCTGGCAGGCAGTAATTATGAGAGACTCATCAAGGAGATGGTGTAAAGTGAATCTATGAACTGTTCTACAAACACAAATGGTGGCTCTGAGACCCTTGATCATGAACATCATGTTTACCAAGAGACTCAGTCTCGTCACACAGAAGAATGAAATACTGTCAGCACTCTGAAGTGCAAGTTCAAAAATTATCTCTGCGAGTTAGAGAAATCCTTTTAAAATCTAATACAGTCAAAACCATAGTAAATTTACAGGAGTTTTAATAGTTTTAGTAATTTCAGTGTAACGCCTTACCTGTTACCCTGCAAAAAGAATGAGTGAGTGCTGATCCCTTCATTGCTGCAGTATCAGCCCCAGGAAACACGCTGCAGGGGAGTCACGTTTTACAGAGAAGCTGAATGAATTCCCCTGGTGTTTCCTGTGGCTAATCGGATCGGGGACGGTAATCTGGGAGGAGCCAGCAAGGATCTTTTCTTAACCTCCACCGTGCGGGGAGTGCCTCGAGGACTCTGCAGATAATCAGCCCTAACCTGCTTTGGAAAGGTCTGCCCGGCCTTTAAAGGGATTGAGGCAAACAGGCCGCAGCAGCCTGATGTTCTCAGAGCTGAACCTCCCTGCTCTGCTCTTCCTGTCCACCTCGTTTCCACCAGCAACAAGTAAATGAGCACTTATTTGAGTGCGTCTACGTGCAGCACACAAATAAACACCGAGCCACAGAGAGAATTTTGGGAAGTGAGATTAATTACAGTTAAACTGATACAATGATTTTGAAATGCCATGAAAAGAGAATTAGATAGAAATGGTCCGTTGTTACCTGGGCTTATCATTGTTATCTGCACAAAACATTTTTCCTTACCCAGTAAAAGCACAGAATGCCACTGAAGTAGTTTTAGCGAGTATAAATTAACTGCATTAAAAGTAATATCCCAATATTGTAACAAAAATAAGTTCACATAAATATAATCAACTGTAATCAACTAAAAATGTAATCAACTAAACAAAAAGTTTTGTTGATTTAACTAAATACTAGACAAATAAAAAATGTAAATAAACCAGGATACAATATCTTGTTCTATCTTTAAAATAGATCTTATCTCCAAATCAATTTCAAGCACTAAATATTAGCTGACAAAAAAGGGCTTTCCTCTATTCCCATCACTTCTCTGCATGTCTTATTAAAAAATCCCTACCATTAATGAAGCTAGGAATTGATTAAAAATACCTCCCAATTATTTAGAAACAAAGTATCCTTAAAATTAAAATCCAACCCAAACCGTTCTGTGATTCTAAGTTTGTGGAGGGGAAAAAAAGAAACAAAAATGGGACTTTAAAAGATCTGTACACAATTTGGGAACAGCCACTAACGTGCCTGGGCTACTTAAAAACCTGAATAGACTGTGAAGCCTCACTACAGAAGTGGCTCTAGAAATCTGGATCTGTGAATTATGAGTAAAGGGACACATGTATTTTCCAAGTGTCAGCACACAAAAATGTGTTAACAAATGGAGCATCTGGCAAAACATTTTGTAGGAGGAACTGGAGGAAGCTGGCATCATTTTAGTTGACTAAAGAACAAAGAGCAGCTTCAGATAACTAATAAATATTAATTAAATTCTTAATATAAGCATACTATTTGGGGGAAGTTCTGAATGTTCACATTTGAGAAGCTGTCACTGAAAAACCTAAGTTTTATTCCCATGTGGGTAATATAACACTATTTACCTATTTGATTCCAGAGGGTTTGGATTCCTGGTGCAACAGCCTCTGCTTTGCTGTATCCACTGGTAGGTGTCAGAGCTTTGCTGCCTGCCCTTTTATCTCTTCCTACATTTGTTCTCCTCAGTATTAATGACACTTTGTTCAGCTCAGGAACTAATTTTTTCTAGTGCTCTGCAGAGTTTGGCTGATTCCAGGCATCAGTGCCAAACGTGTTTGTTCAAACAGGCCATGTCACTGTGTTTGAGTCAAGACAAGGCTTTGTGCTAATTGAGGGTGACTTTTGGGGAGAATTAACCAACAGGCTGGAATAATTTGCCATTTCCAAGGAAAGAATACACAGAGTAGGTGGGATGCTAATGACTAAACTACCAATCTTCAAGTCTCTAGGCTTGGCATTTCCCTGTTTCAACAAAATGAAGAATCCCAGGTTCTCTGGAAAATTCTGCTGAACTATGGTTGCCGTTTAAAGATACTAACAAGCTTTTTAGGTAAGTAGAACAGGATCACTGGGCTTCTGGCAGCTTACTTCTCTTGCACTGCAGGAGCTGCCTCATGGCTGCTTCACAGCAGACGTAGCAAATCCAGCTGTCCCGTGACCTTAGGTACAGGTTGATCAGATTAGGCAGGTAGAAAAGTGTCTAAATTGCCAATTAGAATGTCTGACTGCTGCCTACACTGCACTGTTTGCAGTGGTACATAGAATCCAAACTGCATTGAAACACTGCAGGGAAGGCTTTAGCTTGGTGTAATTTTACAACAGTATACATGTTATTAAAGACTTTCTCTAAGTTCTGCTTTTAGATGTTTTACATATGTATTTTTATATATACAGACATAATATTTTTTCTGTCCATTAAGCATAATGCTGTACCACCACGAATCAATCACAAAAGCAGAGTCAAAGCCTTTGGCAGACCTCAACTTTACCAGCAGTGTTACAGTTGTGAGAGAAATGTACACATTTAGCTGCTTAATGAGAGCCCACAGCAGCAGCCCACCTGTGATCCCTGTCCTCTTTCATCATCTCTACTTCTGACAGTCTCTCTTTTCCTGTTGGTTCCACTGTTACCTAAAATCGCCAATAAAGGACAAAATGTAGTGAAATGTTAGGTAAAGGCAGCAGAGCAGTATGAAAATTCCAATTCAAAAGACATTTCCAAAACTGAAGAATTGTATCAGGTATTGACTTACAATGCAAAAGGTGACTACACACCTAGGAAAATAGTGTAGAACCACTTAAACTAGATCTACCTATAAAAAGGAAAGCTCTGATTTATGAGACAACTACCTTCTCCATGTCAGATTTCCCAGCTCCTAGACAAATCCTCTCACTTATGATTTAACGGCTATTACACAAAATAAAATAGTCACAATGTTGTAACTGGATTTACAATGAAGTGAAATATTTACTCAAACACGTAGAAGAAACGCTTTTGAGGTTGGTTTATGTGTCCAGCCCAGCAAGTACATCACGAGAGAGGATTACACTGCTAATTATATCTGAGGTGACACTCTCACAGCAGCTGGCCCTGCACACTGTCTCCCTCTCTCACTTCATCTTGCCTTAGACATGCAGGTACTCTCCATGTCTCACATAAACTACTGATAGAAACAAGAGATGGAAAAATCACAGAATTCCAGAATGGTTTGGGTTGGAAGGGACATTAAAGCCCATCCAGCGCCACCCTGCCATGGCAGGGACACCTTCCACTGCCCCAGGCTGCTCCAAGCCCTGTCCAGCCTGGCCTGGGACATTTCCAGGGATCCAGGGGCAGCCACCACCTGAGTCACAATCTGGAAATGCTTTCGAGCAATACAGAAGTGCAAACACATTTATTTTGTACACATTATTGTGGGATTAATTCCTTCACGGATGTTGCTTAATGAGGTGAAGGACTCCTTAAAGCACGTCTGAGAAAAATAAAAGCAAAAGATTTGTGCAAAGAGAAAACACTGAAGTCTAGATTATTAATATATTATTAAGCTTTTTGTTATTCCACTCAAGAGTACAGTGATGGTCTGTAGCCAAAAGCAGTAACAGATACATCTCAAAGTTACTGTTGAGTGACCTATGCATTGAGGACCCTCCAGCAGGGCTGACTGAGCTGCGTTGTTCAGGGTGATGAGTGATGATTACAGGTGGGGTACAACCACTACAAAACATGCAGACACTGCCGAGAAGGGGAAAATCAGTCTCCACTGCACTGCTCTGCTGTCATTCATGGTCCTCCCTCTCCCTGCACAGCTGTGGGCCTTTGCGAAAGTAAAACTACACAGATCATTTATGATAGTGAAAGCATTTTGAGGCTGTGATTCAGGGGGTGGCAGCCCCATCCCCGGCAGTGTCCACGGCCAGGCTGGACAGGGCTGGGAGCACCCTGGGACAGTGGAAGGTGTCCCTGCCATGGCAGGGGTGGCACAGGACGCACTTTCAGATCCCTTTAACCCCAGAGCAGCCCGGGCTGCTGTGACTGGGTTCTGTGACTACTCAGCAGCGGCTGTGTCACCGCACATCCCCTGGGGTGGGCGCTGACAGGGGCGCTATAGAGGGCTCGGGGCGCTATGGAGGGCTCGGGGCTCTATGGTAGGTTCGGGGCTCTATGGAGGGCTCTGGGCTCTATGGTAGGTTCGGGGCTCTATGGTGGGTTCGGGGCTCTATGGAGGGTTCGGGGCTCTATGGTAGGTTCGGGGCTCTATGGTAGGCTCGGGGCTCTATGGTGGGCTCTGGGCTCTATGGAGGGTTCGGGGCTCTATGGNGGAGGGACCGGGACACGGGGGGCGGCACCGGGAACGGGAATAGCGGGATCGGGAGCAGCGGGATTGGGAACGATGGGATCGGGAATAGCGGGATTGGGACCGGGAACAGCGGGACCGGGAACAGCGGGATTGGGAACGACGGGATCGGGAATAGCGGGATTGGGAACGGCGGGACCGGGATCGGGAACGGCGGGAACGGGAATAGCGGGACCGGGAATAGCGGGATCGGGAACAGCGGGATTTGGATTAGCGGGATGGGGAACAGCGGAATTGGGAATAGCGGAGTCGGCATTGGGAAAAAGCAGGATCGAGGAGCAGCGCAATCGGGAACAGCAGGATCGCGGAGCAGAGGGATCGGGTAAAAGCGGGATGGAGAAAAAGCGGGACTGGGAAGAGTGGGATCAGGATGGGGAAAAGCGGGATCAGGGCAGCGCGCATGCGGGCTCGGGGCAGGCAGGAGCAGGGGAAGCAAGGACAGGGATGGATGCAGGGGAGGATGGAGAGGGTTCGGCAAAGGCAGGATCGGGGAAAGAGAGCGGCAGCCGAGGGTGTGGGGCAGCTGTGTCTGTGTCTGTGTTTTCATATCTGTGTGCTTGGGTGTGTCCGCGAATATTTTCACACCGCTTTACTGGCGCGATTTAATGTTTAATCATGGGCCACTGGGTTTTAGTGGTTAAAGATCAGGAATTTCGTTGAAAATGTCCAAATGACCGTGTTTTTCCAGGTGAATGGTGCCTACAGGTGGAGGTGTGGTCACACTGACACCCCGAAGGTTTCAGCTTCCTCTCTCTGCACCATGCATGTGTTACATCTCAGCAGGGATTTTATCGAGGAAGTGCCCCACAGACATCGGGCAGGGCTTTGAGAGGCTTAGCTGAAGTTTTTTGATAAGCATGAAAGGCATTTAGGTCTTGGACACGGAGCAGAATAGGTTCGTAATGGTTTATTTTAATGCTGGAGTTGAATATACAGTCGCTGATTAAAGGAGGAGCGAGAGCCATAAAGCTCTGCACACATCAGTGAGCTGGGCTGAACATCTGTCCCGGGGTCACGGGGGGTTCTTGGAGCCTGCTGACACACTTGGGAAGTCTAAGCTGTGGTTTTCAAGGAACTCACAGATTTTTGGCACTGTTCTTTGTCTGTCTCATTAGCCACATTAGTGCATTAGCACCTAGAATTAGTGTCCCTCGTATATCAAGCACTTGGACACTAGCAGGGTTTACCTACTTTTATTTACATTTTTTTAAAGGTAAAGACAGGTTTGGGAACTTTGTGGAAATGTTGAAAGAATTCTGTCACTCCTTTCTGCTAAGCTGAAGGAGGTGTCAGCATAGGAGATACAGGGCTTTTTTCTCAAAATGTGTCAGTCCTATTAGTACTGAAGTGTCTTAAATATGTCTTGATTTTTGGCAGCATAACATATTCCTACAATAAAATTGATTTACAAACTGAAAAAAAATAAAAAAAGGTTGTATGACTCTTTCTTCTGTCTTCCTCTAAAAGATTTTAATAGGATTTCCCTGTGTCTGCTTATGAGATAATGTTATTAAAATCCACAAGTTTCATTTTTATATGAAACATTAAGTGTTTGGTCCCACACAGATATTTTTGCCTTTGCTATCAGTTATCATTCTCGTGTGTTTAGGGTTTGGCTGGCTTGGGGTTGGAAGGCTGAGCACGGCTGTGATCACGCCATGTGATCCGTTCCCAAAATTTGTGTTTATCGTTACATAATTACATGAATAAACAATCCTTTGCATGCTTCACGAAGAATTTGTAAAATTCATAGAAGAAAGCACAAAGCTTGCTTTGTTTTGTTGTAAAGATGCAACCACAAAGGCATGAAAATAAATGCTGGCTTTGCTGGTTTTTGTATAAAATAAGGAAAAGGTTGATGTTTTCACCACAGCCTGTCCTTGGTTGGGCTCGCAGTGCAGCTGCACAAACACTTGTGCCTGTGCAGTGCTGCAGAGGGGGCAAGGCTGCTGCTGTCACAGGCTGGGCAGGGACAACCACTCAGGACAACGGCACAGAGAAATCCGTGCTCCTGGAATGCTCAGAAATGCTGTATATTGAATTTTATGGGGTTTTATTTCAGAGGATGAACAAGAACCGGCTGAAAACTCAGTGAGGCTGACCATGAGGTGCAGGCTCCCAGGTACAGCCAGGAAAAGGAGCTTTCCTTGGTGAGAAAAGCTCCAGGGGTGCAAAGGGGACAGGGAGACCTTGTTCTCCCAGAAATGTGCCTTGGGGTCGGGTGATGATCCTGGGAGCACGATGAGATTCTGTAATGCTGCAGGGCCGGGCTGGAGCCTGCCACTGAAGGAAGAGCTCCAGGGAAGCTGAGCCTGCCGGCCCGGCTCTGCGCAGAGCTTTCCTGGCTGGAGCTGATTCCACATCAGCCCGTGCCACCGTGTGGCAAAGAAACACGGTGCACCGCTGCTCTCCAGCCCCGAAACCCTTCTGGTGATGTTCTGCCCTCCCTCTGCCTTCCTGGGCTTGCCGGGGCACAGGGCACGGTGGGTTTTACCTGCGATGTTCCTGAGCTTTGTCTCAGCAGCTCCTGGGCAGCTCGGGAATCCCGCGGGTTCAGCCTGGTGCCCTGGGATGTTATTCCAGCACAAATGTGCTTTGGAGCCAGCTTTTCTGAGCAGTTCCCAATTCCAGCCAAGCAGGTAACTGGAGAATAACTGTATGGGGATAATCCATAAAGTGGGGTATGACACCTTGAACCTTCTGCCTTTGTTTTTTCATCCAAATTGCTCAGGCTCCTTTCTTGCCTTGCACGAGCACCAGATTTTGCATCCTTCCAGTGCTTTGAGGGAGAGAGGGACTTTTTATCCAGGCAGAGAGTGACAGGACATGAGATAATGACTTTAAACTGTCAGAGACAGGTTTAAGCCAGATATAAAGAGGAAATTCCTCCCTGGGAGGGTGGGCAGGCCCTGGCACAGGGTGCCCAGAGCAGCTGTGGCTGCCCCTGGATCCTGGCAGTGCCCAAGGCCAGGCTGGACAGGGCTTGGATCAGCCTGGGGCAGTGGAGGGTGTCCCTGCCCATAGCTGCATGAGCTTTAAATGTCCCTTCCAACCCAAATCATTCCGTAATTCTGTGATTTGAACACTTCATTCCACTTTTTGTTTCCTGCCACCCCACTCTCTCCCAGGGGACAGCAGCATTCTTTTCCAGCATAAACACAGCCTTTACAGAGATGATTCAGGTTTCTCTGGGAGCCTTTCATTTGCACTGTTTGTGCATTGTACAATACCTCTCTTGTTTGCCATGAACATCAGCCTGGTGGGAAGGCAGCAAAAGACTCAGAGGGATAATCAGCAGATGTAAGGAAACACAGCCAGCAGCAGGAGAAAATAGCTGGAGAGGCTGGAGAGGCTGGAGAGGCTGCTGGGGCTGGAGAGGCTGGAGAGGCTGGAGAGGCTGCTGGGGCTGGACACGTCCTCAGTGGGCTGTGGCAGTGCTGTTGTGAGTGTGGACAGGATCCAAGTGAAAGCAGGTTTGTGTGCAGAGTCGCTGGAGCTGGTGGATCTTCTGGACACTGAGTAATCTGCTGGACCTCTCACCTTTCCTGGGAACCATGAACTATCCCTACTGCCAGAGGTTTTCTGAGGGATGTAGCCTGGGCAGGACGTTGGTGACAGCTCCTTTGGCACACAGCAGTGTGGGCATGGAAACCCTCCCTGCCTGCTGGTTGTGGTGTCAGAGCAGGACAGGGTCAGCAGGTGCAATCCTGCTTTCTGTAGAGACCATTTCATAGCCTTTCACTTGGCTTGGTGTGAATTTGGTTCCTGTTTCTCCTAAAAATACACAAGTGTGTCTCTGCCAAGTTACCAGGCTTCTCCTGAGTCTGTAGAATTTTCTTGTTCTCACTACATTTTTTTTCTTGACCTTTTTTATGGGTCTTTTTAATAATTTTTATAATTGTGAGCTAATAATCACCCAATGTTTTACAACAGCACAGGTAAAGTAGTGGGAAAAGAGCTGAGCATTTTCAGCTTCAAGTGGCTGTACTTCATAATCATGATGAAGAAATTTGATGAAGAAGTCTGATGAAGAAATTTGGAAGTCTGCAGCTTTGACCAGGATGAATTCTTTCTCAAATGAGGGAATTCAGGAATTTTGAGCCCCTCTTCTCCCCCCTGTGCAAGGTGTGTGTTCTCCTTGCAGGAGGATCTTAACCCACCAGCATGGCAGGAGAGGAAGGAGTAACCTTCTGCATTTATTTCAGGAATCTGCTTTCATCATTCACCTGGGTGGGACTGTTTGTCTTTCTAAAATGAACACTCAAACACTTTGCACTTACAAAGCCTACGATGGTTGAAGGTATATATTGCAGAAGTGGATCTGTTCAGATGTTAAAACAGATTTGTTTTGGCTGAGGGCTTGTCTACCCTCCATGGAGATGTGTGCCAGTAAAAACAGATGTGGAAGCTGTCTGTGCAGAGGGTGAACTGAGGAGCCTGTGCAGTCATGCTGGAACAACGTGGACACTTGGTTCCTTGGGGACATGAGCAGCACAATGTCAAGGACCCTCTTAGTCACCACCAACTGTTCTGGAAGTGACTCTTCTGACTGCACAGAGGGATTTTGTTCTTAATAAAAAATTACAGTGCTTTAAAATTGTAATTGCACTTGAGGAAACTGCATTTGATTCAGGGATATTATGGAAGCAATAAAGAGATTTAAAAGAAATCAGCAGTTTTCTGGCAATTATTTGCTCAGCTCAACTATTAATATTGGTTTGTTTGCCAGAACATGATCAAAAACATTTGGCAGGCAAGACTCAGTCAGGAAAGTGAGCCAGTAAAATTGAGCTGTCATCTAAGTACATACAGAAAAACTGTTCACTTGGCATGAAAAACAGACTGTTTACAGAAATAATAAACATGCCCTCGAAAATTATGTTCCTTCTCTCTAAAATCACGGAAGGTCACAAGACTTTGACCTTACAGAAGGAGCATAACACTTTATGAGACTCCTGTCAAAGCACATGATAAAAAATAAATAGACTGCAGTAAAGAAGTGTCAGGCTGATGGCTCAGATGTGCCTTCCTGCCGTGCCCTGCCTCTCTCCCGCAGGATGTGGGCAAACCCAGCCGTCCTCCTGCCACATCACTCCGTGTCATTGCCTCTTGTTCCATCTCCCCAGCAAAGCCTGCACACAACCAAACGTGTCAGAGTGAAGTGGAAGTTCTTGAGAAGCGTCATTTGCAAAAGCCCTTCTGGTGATTCAGCTGCTGGATAGAGCCCCAGGAGCGGGGGGTCCGTGAGGAAAACGCTGCTTTGGCCACGCCTTGGAGCTTTCTCTGAGCCCTGGGATGGAGGGGGGAGCTCTAGGGAAGGATGGTGGCTGCCTACAGCTGGAGGAGGTGTTCACCCCTGGCCAGATTCCCCCAGGGCACTGCTCTCACCTGTTTGCTCCTCAGCTGTTCCAGGTTCACTCTTTATGTGGATAGGGGTGCAGCCCCCCCAGGTTCTGTTGCTTTAAATGCTCCGGTGTGACCTGTGGGAGGGAGACACACCACTCATCCTTGCACCCCGGGGAGCTGGGGTTGTTTAGGGGGAGAAAAGGAGCCCAGGGGGGCCCTCATCACTTCCTGTAACTCCTGAAAGGAGGGTGAGCTCAGGTGGGTGTCAGCCTCTTCTCCCACGTACCAAGCCACAGGGCAGGGTGGGTTGGGTTTTACAAAAGGGGAGGTTTAGATTGGGTTTTACTGAAACTTTCCTCACTGAAATGGGGGTCAGGCTCTGGAACAGGCTGCCCAGGGCAATGGTGGTTCAGACTCGTGGTCAGCACTGCTGTGCTTCCTGGAGATTTCATGGACTGACATGGTGTCCTACAGCCATCCTCCCTTCTTCCAGCATCCCTGCAGTTCAGAGGGAGCAGGAGAGTTTCCCTGCTGCCTGCTCAGTTGCCAGGGTCTCCCTCTCACACACAGGACAAATCTGGCCAGATGAGCTGTGTTTTGGAAGTCCCCCAGTAGAGCTTATACATGTGCAGAACATAAAAGATACTGAAATTTATAAAACCTGACCTCTCTGCGTGCTGAGGGTGAGTGTGCAAGTATTTGGCTTTGGGTCTGTCTGCCCCAGCCCCACAAAACAGTTTAATCCAGAAAAAACAATCTAAAAAACCCCCTTCATTTGCTGGCTGTTTAGATTCTGTTTAGTCATAACTCACGACCTCAAAACATAAGAATTAAGTTTAATAGTTCATAAATTGTACAGCACACAGCACATACTGTTGTAATCTGTGCTGCACATATCTATATGAAGTATTAACACCAATGTTTAAACAAAATACAAAGTCACCACAGGCAGCCTTAAACCTCAGCTGCACAGTTTTGCTGAACTATTTTGGCTATAGACGTGATTTTTCACCCCTCTACCCTCATATGGTATTAATTCAATTGTTTTAGATGTTATACATGCGTAAGAACTAGAAGGGATTTCCTCAAACAACAAACACTGAGGATAAAAAGGTCGATGTTTATAAAAATGTCAAACTCCAAGGCTCTTCCACGAGTTGTGGAGGATTGCTCTCAGTGAAGACTCAGAGCCAGGCCCTCGGGAGTCCTCCAGTGAGGGAAGCTAACCCTGAGTTTCCACTCCTGAGTCAGGTCCCTCAACAGAGCACCGGCAGCAGGAGTGCTGAGGGGAGAACAGGGAAATTGGGACGTGGTTTGAAAGATCCCAAAAGTTCTTGATCCCTCTGGTGCTGGGTCTGTGCTCAGGAGCTCCCTGGAAGCAGCTCCCACACGGTGCTGTGGCATCCCTGCAATGGGCTGTGGCTGCCAGGGGCTGAAAGGGACCCCCCTGTCACAGCACCGGGAACAGGGACCCCGTAACACACCCTGAACCCGGGCACTGGGAACAGGGACCCCCCCTGTCACAGCACCGGGAACAGGGACCCC
>VWYP01032436.1:37396-62795 GCA_013400435.1 Pycnonotus jocosus
GGGATGTGGGGCTGGGGGTGGATGGGGGAACACCGAGGGGTATTGGGGTGTTAAAAGATGAGGCTGAGGTGGGTCAGGGCTTCTTGGATTTGGGCAGAAAAAGTTAACATCCACCTGGGACCTCTCCTCACCATCTTGGTCCAGAAGGAACCGAGTGCAGAGTTCAGTCAAATTCTCTAAAGTTCATTAACTAACATGTGATGTCCTGTAATTAGCTGTTTGTCTTAAGCCTGATGCTGGGCTGAGGTCATTACACACACACTGAATTTGGTTGTTTCAGCTGAGTTGTGGGGGGGATAAAACCTAAATGCCAAAGCCCCCATTCCCTGGGATTTGGCCCAGCAATGTGTAAATAAAGCTCAGGGCAAGTTTGCATTATCCAGGCTAACACAGCTCTCCGTGCTTGGCTGAGCTTTGCCTTGGGATCTGTAGGAAAATGGCAGCAGGAAAGCTTGGGGACAGGGCTGGTCACCTTTACTGGGGCTGCTGGTGAGCACTGGGGCAGCAGGGAGCAGTTCTCATGGCAGACTTTGAAAACAAATCCTTCCCCACACACAGCTCAGGGGATGGAAAAGTCCCATCTGCATGGACTCATCTGTTTACAAACAGAGTCCATTAAAAGATGATTATGTCCAACATGGGCCCTTCCTCTGCAGGATCCCCAAATCCATTGTTTATCCTGCACCTATATTAACAAACCACAAAATGAGCTCGTGGTGTTTTCAGAACGTGTTTCCTTTTAGGATGGGAATGTGGGAACTTCCTGAAATTGAAATGGGACCATGAGTGAGGGACAGCTTTGTGCCTGAAGTTTAGTATTGGCTGGAATGAGAAGATTGCACTTTCTCAGGATGGTTTTCCCCTCAGAGAGCACTGGGCAGAGCACCCTGGCTCTCAGCAAGGACACTGCACTCGGTGGGTTTTCTTTAAGGAAGAACACCCCTGGAGGAGGAAGCCCTGGGGTCACAGCACCATGGCCCTGCTCACTCCCACCCCACAGTCACCCTGGCACAGCCTGCAGTGAAAATGAGGCAAAGCCCTGAATTTATGGCAGTGGTTCCCAGGGTGATGCTCTGTGAGTGCCCAGCTGGGAGCTGCCTGAGCAGGATCCCCAGCACATCCTGCCAGGAGGCAGCAAATAAAGGGTGAACAGAGCCCAGAGCAGGACAGGCAGATGTGCAGGGGAAACTGCGTGTCCTGGGAGCTCTGACGTCAGTCTGGAGACACAGGATTGCAGAAACGGGGAGGGGAGAGCCTCAGACACAACACCGGGCCATTTCACAGGAATTACAGCCATTTTACGTGGATTACATTAATTCATTATGAATTCCCTTCTCCAGCTCTGAGGCTTTTATTCTGTGAAGAACGACTGTTCTGCCAGAGCAGAGTTCTGGGTGAAGATCTACACATGGCAGGAGGTGTCAGCAAAGCACAAGCCTGGCTCTGGCTGGCAGGGAAGGTGCTCCCAAAATGTGCCTTTTTCACCACAGTGAGCTCCCCGAGGGAGAAGCTGCCTGTTCACTTTGAGCTAACAGCCTTTTCCTTCTCTGCTGCTTGACAAGGTCTTAGGGACATCCCACACTGCTGTCGCTGCTAAAAACACTTTCTAAGGTACTTACTAAAGATTAAACACAAGGAATATAAATCCCAAATATTTTCAA
Organism: Pycnonotus jocosus; assembly: GCA_013400435.1. Taxonomy (NCBI): domain Eukaryota; kingdom Metazoa; phylum Chordata; class Aves; order Passeriformes; family Pycnonotidae; genus Pycnonotus; species Pycnonotus jocosus. The sequence goes on from VWYP01032436.1 coordinate 39,058, forward strand.
ATTATATTCTCTCTTAATTGTATAATTTGCTGAAATATGAAAGTGAATTGTATCTTGTCTGAGCCAAAATAGCCTTTAAGACCTGGTTAAAGAACAAATCATCTCTGTGTCTTGTCCTCTTCTTTTTGTGAAAGTGAGAGCTGCTGAATATTCCCATTTATTAAAGAGAAATTCTCACCGGGCCTGTGCAGACTGTGCAAAATGCTGGATGTCTGTGCCAGTCCTCACAGATGCTCAGAGCCTCCTCTCATTCCAGCTCCTTGAGGCTTAGTCCTGCCATAGGTAAGGTTTAAGGGGTCCCACAGGGTTGGGCTTTTTTGAATTCTGTGGTGTGCTGTGAACTTTCCACGTTAATGAGTGTGTAAATATCTCATATTCAGATTTGGTACTGTTAATTTTAGAAGTCACAGAGTGCTGCTTGTTTCCTGGCATGTCTCACTGGGTGAGTGTTGGTGTACAGCCCATGGTGTAAAGCAGAACAGAGCACGTTGAGCTCAGGGGTTGTTTGAAATTAAAATTCCTTATTCACCACTATTTGTACCAGTGAAGTACAAGTGTTCAAATATTTGCAGAAAGTGCCTGTGAGGCAGCTCTAAGTGTGGCTGAATTGGCTCCTGAATTGCAGTGAATATTTGCAGCAGTTCTAAGTATGGCTGAATTGGCTCCTGAATTTCAGTGAATATTTGCAGCAGCTCTGAGTGTGACTGAATTGGCTCCTGAATTGCAGTGAATATTTGCAGATTTCTGGCTAAGCTGTGGTGCATGTTCTGCCGCAAGGGGCCGGGTTTGAAGGTGCCAGTGCTTTACAATCACCTGTGTGCAAATCACAGCTGAGCCCCCTGGATCGAACCCTCATCCATTGAAAGGGAAAACACTCCCGGGTTGGAGAGACTCCTAAAGCAAAGCCCTTGGAAAAGCCCAGAGACGATCAGGAGCTTTGGACAAACACGAACACACTCGGGTTGTGCAGCTTTCACTGGCTCCTGGCTGGGTTTAACCCCTTCATTCCCAGGCGGCAGGAGCAGCATGCACAGGCTGCAGGAGGAGCAGCATGCACAGGCTGCAGGAGCAGCAGCATGCACAGGCTGCAGGAGGGGCAGCATGCACAGGCTGCAGGAGGGGCAGCATGCACAGGCTGCAGGAGCAGCATGCACAGGCTGCTCAGGGCTCACTGCTCAGGGGGAGTCCTGCAAGCCCAGATCTCTTCCCAAGGCCCCAGAGAGCTCCCTCGATGGGGGCAAGGTAAGGAATTTGCAAAGGTTTTCAGAAAACATCATTTTATCTCAAGTTTGTGTTTTCAGTGTGCAGATGGGCTCGGTGTGACCGGGACTCAGGAAGGAGTGCTGGGTTCCCGAGGTTTGGAAAGCTTGGCAAGGATGTTGGGCAACGTGCTCCAGAGGCTGGCATGGCAGCTGGCAGCTGGCATTTCCACTGAATTTCCAGTTGGTTTGCTCCTCTTGCTGCNGAGCTCCCTCGCTGGGGGCAAGGTAAGGAATTTGCAAAGGTTTTCAGAAAACATCATTTTAGCCCAGGTTTGTGTTTTCAGTGTGCAGATGGGCTCGGTGTGACCAGGACTCAGGAAGGAGTGCTGGGTTCCCGAGGTTTGGAAAGCTTGGCAAGGATGTTGGGCAACGTGCTCCAGAGGCTGGCATGGCAGCTGGCAGCTGGCATTTCCACTGAATTTCCAGTTGGTTTGCTCCTCTTGCTGCACCAGGAAATACCTGGATGGCAAAGCTGGCCCAGATTTCTGTGATGATTTCTTGCCTGTCTCCCCAGTGCTGTTGCCATCCTTGTTTCATTCATGGAGGGATTTACAGAAGCCACTGACATCCTGACTGACCTTTCTACGACCATATTGAGACGTGATCTGTTGGATGTGGAGAAAACCAGCAAGAAAAGGTATTTTTTGTATCTAAATAGAGTTTTTCCTGTATGGCTGATGTTTCACCCTATCCCTGAAGATTCCCTGTGAATTCAGAGATGTTCTCCAAAGCCAAATGGCACAAAACCCCAATGAAAACCAACCAAAAGGGAGAAAATATGGAAAAATTTCTTGCATAGGTAAAGGCAAAAAATGTTCCCTCTACATGTTTGAAAAATGTTGGGGGGTTGTCGTGATTTGAATTTAAATTTGTTTGTTTGTTTGTTTGTTTTAAGCCTAGGTAATATGATGAACTAAAGGACTGCTGAAGAAGATGAGAAATTTTAGCCCATTGGAGATTTTTCCTGCTGAATGCTTAGTTCAGCACTGAGTTTTGAGAAAGATAAACTTGGGGGTCTGGCAGTACCCTGTGCTCCCCACAGATCCATTCTGGCTGCACTCAGGTGATGTGTTCAGGAGGGTTTTTCTCAGAAGATGTAACTGAGGGTCTGGGTGTGAGGAAGAAGCCTTTTCCTTTTTCATTAGAAGAGTGCTGGACAAGGCTGAGAGTGCTGGACAGCAGAGCAGTGGCAGTGGCTGTGTGTGAGCTGGGCTGCTGCACTGAGAGAGGGTTTGAAAACCCAAATTCTTCCCATCAGTGCAGTTCCAGTGCAGATAGCCCACGTGTCTGGGAGAAGGCTCCAAGGCCACGGTGTTCCATGGAAGTTTTGGTGGTCTGGAGCACTGACAGCCTTCATTCATTTGCAAGTGTCTGGCCTTGTCTAGAACAACAATCCTGTGGTGTCTGAATTGGTAAGCTGGACTCAAACCGGGGGTGTGAGTGCTGCTGGGAGGTTAAAGGAAGCAGGAGGAACCAGCAAAGGTAGCAGTGCTCTATTTATTTTTATTTAATAGCCTCCATAAGCTTCAAATCTGCTGCAAACACAAATCAGGGTGAAATTTTGCAGTGCAGGGACACCCCGAAGTGGAGCTGGATATTAGTGTATAAGAAAAGATGGAAAGAGAGAGGGAGGGGGGAAAAAAAAGAAGGAAAAGGCTCCCCAAGAGTTTAAAGTGGGATTCTGGTTTGTGTTGGATCCTTGTCCTGTAAGCTTAGAGCACTCTGGTAACCTGAAGGATCAAAAGTGTCCTCAAGCCCTTAAATGAATGACTCGGAAATACTTGAAATGTGTTTCATTTTATGGTAAGTTTAATGTTTCTAATCTCGGTGCAATTTACAATTACAATAAATATCACGAAAAATTAATGTGGCCACTTCAAATACAAAGGAACGACCAAGTGTAATCTGAGAAAATTTTATCAACATGCAATTTCCTTAACAAAAACATCAATGTATCATTTCAGAATGCCAAGAAATATTTATCTTTTGGGACAGCAAAATCATTTGCAGAACGTTTTAACTGCTAAATAAATATTTTACTGGCAACTTCTGAGGCATCATAAATGCAGTCAATATAAACAAAGCAATGTGGAAACCAGCTCCAGCCCCGGTTCAGATGGAGCTGGGCTGGTTCATGGCAACACAGGACTCTGGGATGCATTTGGCTGAGCCTCTGTGCTTGGAAAGATCTGATTTCTTCCTGCTCTTATAAGCAAGTTTGCTCAGTTTATTTGGAAGTTCTGGCAGCGGGAGCCACGGCGAGCTCTTAGGAGTGGTGATGCAAGCAGTTAGCATTTCACTGAAACCGGCTTTTAATAGTTAAATCTGATTTTTTAATTGAATCCAGTGCCTGTGAAAGCTGCGGGGTTTGCAGTCTTGGAGGGACAATTTGTCTGCGTGGCTGCAGAACGAGAACATCGAGGCTGTGGGGCTGCAGCAGGTCCTCAGGGCACCTGGTTGTGCTGTCCCTGTCACCTGCTCTGTCCCTCCTGCCTGCCCAGCTGCAGTGGCACTCGGCAGGGTGGCTCCAGAAAGCTGCATGGAAACTTCTCTGGGGACAGAGCAGAGATTTGTTCCATGGGGCAGTCGAAGGAAGAGTAATTTCTTACCTGGGCTCTCACTGTTATTGCCAAGGACAACATCAGCTCTCAGACTGAGCTTTCCTTTTTGTGTGGCCCTCGCTCAGCACCTGCCCCCTCTGCAGTGGTGTTTCTACCTGGGTCAGGTGATAATTGTCTGGTTTCCAATTCTCTGTTTGCCAATAGAGCTGCTGGTTTCAAAATGGATTTCAAATGGATTTCTGTGCCACTGTTGGTGTCCAACATGGAACAGGGCCCTGCTTTCTGCAATATTTATTGGGAAGGGTTCTCTGTCTGTAAGTCTGCATTCCAGCCGAGGTTTGGTGATCCTCCTGGTGAGCTGTGTGTGCTGATTCACACATGTGATGTGTGATGTACACATGTGATGTACAGTGTGATCAGTACAGTGTGTGTGATGTACACATGTGATGTACAGTGTGATGTGCAGTGTGATCAGTACAATGTGTGTGATGTACACATGTGATGTACAGTGTGATGTACAGTGTGATCAGTACAATGTGTGTGCTGATTCACACGTGATGTGTGATGTACATGTGATGTACATGTGATGTACATGTGTGATGCACAGTGTGATCAGTACAATGCATGTGCTGATTCACACATGATGTGTGATGTACATGTGTGATGCACAGTGTGATCAGTACAATGTGTGTGCTGATTCACACGTGATGTGTGATGTACATGTGATGTACACATGTGATGTACAGTGTGATGCACAGTGTGATCAGTACAATGTGTGTGCTGATTCACACATGTGATGTGTGATGTACATGTGATGTACACATGTGATGCACAGTGTGATCAGTACAATGTGTGTGATGTACACATGTGATGTACACGTGTGATGTGCAGTGTGATCAGTACAATGTGTGTGCTGATTCACACGTGATGTGTGATGTACATGTGATGTACATGTGATGTACATGTGTGATGCACAGTGTGATCAGTACAATGCATGTGCTGATTCACACATGATGTGTGATGTACATGTGTGATGCACAGTGTGATCAGTACAATGTGTGTGCTGATTCACACGTGATGTGTGATGTACATGTGATGTACACATGTGATGTACAGTGTGATCAGTACAATGTGATCAGTACAATGTGTGTGATGTACACATGTGATGTACACATGTGATGTACACATGTGATGCACAGTGTGATCAGTACCATGCGTGTGCTGATTCACACGTTGGTGTGGCTGGGACAGGCCGTGCAGAATGGTCCCCATTTCACAATGCAGCTTTTAAATGGGACAGGGAAATTCACCCTGTGTGCTCATCCTTGTGTAAAAAACTGAGGCAAGAGAGTTTATTTAGCCCCAAATCCCTTTAAATTGAATATATTCATAGGGTTCTTTGGTAGTAACTGCAATTTAATCTTCGCTCAAAAGGAATTTTTTTTGATTAATTGAACACGCAGGAAGAAGCCAACAATACCGTTCCTCACCAAAGAAACAGCTATTTTTAGGCATTTGCTTAAATTTTTAGGTTGCTTTGTTCCTGTTAAACCTCAGCCTTTGCTTTGGCAGGAATCCCATTATAAAGCACATTCCCACATTTAGGGAACTCTGCAGGGCTCAGGGCGTGCTCCTGCTCCAGGGCTTGGAAGGAGAAGGGTTTGGGAATGGTTTGGGAATGGTTTAGGGATGGTTTAGGGATGGTTTAGGAATGGTTTAGGGTGGTTTTTACAGAATTGGGGCCGTCAGTGGAGCTGATTGAGTCTTTTGCCTTTCTGGGATTTAGGATGACATTTCGAGCTGGATTGGCTTTATTAAATATCACTTGGGTAAGACGTGTGGCTTAGGCTGAATGAAAAGTGCCATCACAGGAGATTCTGGTAATTGTACTGAACTGAGTGCTCCTCTTATTGTCCCAGATAAATTAAGAGTTAATGTTCATTGTAAGTACTGGGCAAGAGATTTTAGTTTCCTTTAAGAAATGGTCTTTGCGTGTCTTAGGAGATCAAGTTTCAGCTGTTCTTTTCATTTTGTACTATTTTCATTCAGTAGGATCCCGAATGAGGTACAGAAAATGGGATTTACATGTGCACACACGTTGGTGGATGTGCTCCCATCCCCACCTGGACACCTGGCTGCAGCTTGGGGCAGCCACACTCACACCTCCACATATTTTTTCCCTTGAAACAAACTATCTGCAAAGTTGGAGAGAATAATGAATATTTACACCATTTAAAAAATATGATCTGTTTCCTACCTAAATCTGGGAGTTTCAGTAGGATTTTGGGTGCATAAATATCTGGATCTTGTGATTTTGCAGGTAAATTGGTTTGTCCTTTGTCTTTCAAGCCTCCCATAATGCAAAGGTTGTTACCTGTTCACTGAGGCCACTTTAGGAATCATAAGATGAAAAGTGTGATTAATCAAATATACAAATCTTTCTGTAGTTATATGGGATGATGGAGGAAAACAATCCCTTAAATTCACTTTTAAAATATATATTTTAAATATATCCATTGTTACTCTGGTGTTTTATTCCATTTTTGACTTTCAGCTCCCTGACACTCTCCAATAAAGCCACAGTTTATCTGCACCAAGAGAGAGAATTCTTTTGTGTTCAAGTTCATGAATTCTTCTCTTCTGAACTCTGCCTAATAAAGGCAGGAATACGTAATTGTGGCAATGCTGAGAGGTTTTCTCTGATTAAGAGGTGTAAAATGATCTGGGATCCAGAGGTAGGAAGCACTTTAAAGTTTTACAGTGGGTTTTAAAGCTGTGCTTGGTATCAGTGCTGGAGGCACTGCCAAAAGAGAGGCTGCCCTGGGTGCTGCTGAAATTCTTGTTGCAAACAGCCCAGAAGATAAATACACCATGGAAATCTGACAGAGTTCCCCCTCAGTGGTTTGCAGAATAGAGTAGATTGGTTCATGGCAATTTGGCTGCACAAATAATCTGGGTTTATCACAGAAATTGTGTTACCTGCACTGTATCCTGTTGCTGAAGAGCTCTGAAGCAGGAGGGAACCAGCTCATGAGTCAGTTTGGGAAGTAATAATTTAAATTGTCTTTTCTCTCTTGACAGCTGGTTAATGCACAGTGTTTTCTGGCTGGTAGATCCCACCCTTTTGACTTGAAACGTTGTATTTATCAGCTCTTTATTAAATATACAAAACAAGACCACACTGGCCAGATTCTGTCACAGCACATTTTGTTGTCACAGTGCATTTTGCTGTGTGCTGAGGAATGAGAGCCCAAGCCACAAAGTCAGCTTGTTTCAGCCTCAATGCTTCTTGAAAAGCTTGCAGCTTAAAATAATACATTATTAAGGTATTCAGACTTGTCAAAATTAATAATTAATATCGCTTTCTGTGCCCCACACACGCACAGAGCCTTTCCTTCCCTTCCCTCGTTTGTATTCCAGCCAAGCAGCTCCGAGCCCTGGGGCAGGAGGGTGCTGGGAGGGAGCTCATCACTGCTGCCTCCTGCACCAGGAAAATGATCCATGGATCCATCAGAAATGAGATTAAAATGCGAGTTGTGAGAGGGAGAGCCAGGTAAAGTGTAAATACAGCCAGTGTTTAGCGTGTGTGGTGTTTGTGACTGTCCCTGCTCTGGGGCAGCCTCGAGTGCTGGGAGCAGTTTGGGACACCCCAGAGCCAGGAACCTCTAGAGAGCATCCAGAGGGGCAAAGGGTGGGCAAGGGTCTGGAGGGGCTGTACAGGGGCACAGTGAGGGCAGAGTGAGGGCACAGTGAGGGGACACTGAGGACAGAGTTCCCCTGGGATGCCCAGGCTGGGATTGCTGGGGTGTCTGTGCAGAGCTGGGCTCGATGATCCTTGGGGGTCCCTTCCAATTCACGATACTCCATTGCTCTATGATTCTGTGTATCTTTCTCCATTGTTCTATGATTCTGTGCATCTTTCTCCATTGTTCTATGATTCTGTGCATCTTTCTCCATTGTTCTATGATTCTATGCTGTGTTTTTACAATCAGCTCAATTATACTCGAATGAGTTTCCTGGAAAACCAGGGTGCTGGGAACTGCTGTCTCAATGCTGGGGTTTTTAACCTTTAATCCTTACTCTATGCAAATCCTCCTTGTTAGTTTACCTGGGGATTAAGGGATTTACATTATGGGTACACTTAAACTCACTTTCCAATGCCTCACTTGCCATGAGAACTTTGCATTCCACTGCACTCCTGGAAAGTTCCTGCACTTCTGTGTCTGCAGAACCACAGCAAGGGTGGCCTCTCTGCTGCCACCTCCCTTTAGATAACCTGTCACACGTCATTTCATAGTTAATTACCTACTCTTAAGAGAATCACGAGTCAGAATTTGAATCCCTGTGCAGCAGGCAGGGAAAGGTTAACTGTGGGCTGAGGAGGGCTGCATGGGGGAAGCCAAGAAAACTCTTCCAGCCCAGAAAACTGTCCAGCACCCAGTGCTAAGGAAACACATTTGCTTTTTCTCTCACCTTATAGTGGATGCTGGTATTGAGGTGACTGCATTGCAAACCCTGTCCAGATCATTTGGGCAGGGATCATGCTAACCCTAACAAACAGTGCTTGGGGCCCAGAGCGATGCAAAACATTTATAAAGAGATTCTTTTGGCTAAGTTCCTGCAATTTGGGGAGTATAGAACACAAGCATTTGGGTTGCAATCTAAGAAGCATGGATTTACCATAGAGATTGTATTTCCTAAATGTTAGAATAGTCTTGCTGGAAAATGCAGCCTTCAGTCAGCCTGCTTTAGGATTTTAAGTTTAGACAATACAAGCTTTGAAAATCTACAGAAATTACAGAAATTGTGGTTGTGGCTGGGCACAAAGCAGAATGATGGGCAGCTTAGCTGGTGTAAATTTATGGCTGGAAGGATTTACATTGAGAATAAACAGTTTAATGGAGAGCTGGGAGGATTAAAGGATGCTCAATCCATCAGATGAGAGGTGTCATTCTGCCTGCTGGATGGTGCCATTATCTCACTGGGAAATGCACATTCTTTCAGGGATGTTTTTGCTGTGTCTGTTGCCCTAATTCTGTCACTGATACCCTGGCCCTGCTGAGCTCGGGGGCAAAGCTTCCCTGGACTTGGGTAAATCAGAGATTTTTGATGCCCTGGGGAGTTTGGCTGCCTGCAGGCATTTCCCTCTGAAATCAGCAGGACAGCCCTGTGCAGTGCCCTGCTCCTCCTGCTGCCCTCTGCAGCCTCCATCCCCTCTGTGCTGAGTGAACCTTTTTCTTTTCTCCTAGATAAAAAACAATTTATGGACTGATTTTTTAAAATTTTATTTTATTTTATACAGTTTGAGGAAAGTACACTTTTAATATTTAATTTTAAAATGTTTAACATTTTAATGTAAAATGAAAGTTTGGCTCTTTGCTCTGCAGAGTGTGTTTTTCATAAACACACCCCATTTCTGTAGGTCTGTGTCTCCTGTAGAAAGGCACAGCAAGCCTGGCAAGGTACAGGATTATCCCTGTGCTAAACGCTTGAAAATGAGACAATAAACCCAGTTTGAGAGGGGAAAGGGGCCACATTACAGCATCTATGGGCAAAGGAGGGAAGCATTCACTTAGATTAGAAAAATGCCCTGAGTTAATTAGGTGAAGAGATAATATTTAGGATGGCTTTCTCACATGAAATGTGGGGAGTGGATAACAATGTGCAAAGAGAGAAAAAGGAGGCAAAAATTTTGCTTTTGAGAAGTGGAGGAGTAGGGAGAGACAGGGTGAGTGGGGCAGGCTGGGGCTATTTCATGAGAAGATGCAGAAACAAGGAGAGATGTCTGAAGCTGGAAATTGTATAATGGAAAGTCCAGCAGTCACCACTAAATAAATTATGGACATGAGAGCAGCACGTGAGATGTTTCATGGAAGGGGCATGCTCAAGTAAAGAGGGCTCCCTTTTGATTATTTTTTCTTTTCTTTTTTTAGAGATTTATATATTATACTGCAGTTGATTTTGCTTCAATATTTTAAAACTTAAGGATAATTCTGTAGTAATAATTTTATCTTCCATAGGTGTCATGCTGTTGACCAGCTTAAATATCAAGTGGAGCACTGGGGACAAAAGCTCATTTTGAACCTACAGGTGCAGAAATTTACAGAAAGATCCATTTATTACAAGAGGCTGTTTCTGCATTATGACAAATCTAAGTGAGGTTTTACAGCACTATGTATGCACTGTGGATATTAACGTTTTCAGGGTGTGGATGTTATTATTGAAGGCATGAACGATGTGAGTGATAACTCCTCTCAGTGGGAGGAGTGCTGCTCCTTTTGATCTCCAAATGCAGCCCAATTTTGGAGTGGAGTGGACCCCACTGAAGCCATGGTGCCCCAGGATTTGTGCTCCAGCCTGGCAGGAGCAGGGTTCCAGCTGTGTGAGCAGCATTTCCTGTGTGCTTAATGCTTCCAGCTCCATCCTCCCCCCAAAGGGATGGAAATCCGGCAGGTTCTGGCTCACCATGGGCTCCTCACGCTCCCTGCTCAGTCCTGAGCACAGGGAACATTTTTCTGTCCCGGTTCTCTTGCCGGGCCTGGGCAGCAGTGTGACAGCAGGGCAGGGATGCTCAGTGCCAGCCTGTGCCTGCTGGATCTGCTCCCCTGGCTCTCACCCTCTGTGCCCGCACACAGGCTGCACTGAGGGCTGCTCCCAGCACCAACCCTGAGCCCTGCACACAGTCACTGCTCTGGAATCTGTTCGGTTTTATTTCCAGAGGAGATGCAATTTAATCATTAAGGGAATTTTTTCAGCGCCGGTGCAGCGTCCCTTCCTAGGAGGAAGCTGACCCCAATTTTGTACACGGGTGTTTATGGAGTCAAAGGTGGGCTCTTAAACAGACTTAGAAGCTGGGCCAGAGCATAATGCCCAATCTGGCACACACAGGAGAAATTATCCACGATTAAAGACTTTCTGATTAATATGGCTTATGTGCCAAAACTGCACATGCAGCGTATGATCTCAATTAGAGTGAAACCTAATTCTTCAAGGCTAAGCTCCAGATTCATTCTGTAATTTCTTCTTTGTTTAACTTGGACATTTTCTGACAACAGGATCTAAAAGAAATGTGGGGGGAGGGTGCAGGACCCCCCTACCATTATAAATTGCAGTTCTGCAGAAAATCTCTCTCGTGGTGCTGCTCTGAATACCTTGACTATTTAATTTTCAGAAGGCTTGTTGTGCATTCCTCTAAGGCACTGCCATTTAGTGCTGCTAATGGAGCTGTAACAGTTTTTGGGAAAGAATGAATACTCGTGTGCAGGTTTTCTGCTGAAAAAGTAACTCCTGCCAAAGAAAACTGCTTGAAGGTGGAAAGGAATAAGTGTATAATCACGCCACTGTCATTACCTCTGATATTAAGAAAGTAGGAAATGTCAAAGGCCTGTAAGAAAAATAAGTTCAGGTTTAATGAGTCTGCTGGAGAGGAATTATCAACATTAATCATTTAGCTAGTGGACTAACATAGCTGGCATCAATAGAATAACTTTTTCCATCCTGCTTTAATACACAGCAGTTGCTCTAGCTTGTTTCTGAGACTGTTTTTTCTTGCTGCTAATCCCAAAACATCCTGGAACCACAAGCACCAATCCACCACTGTCTCTGCATTTCAAACACTCTTCCAAAGCAATGTGAGTGCTGCCCAGAGGGAATTCAGGGCTCTTCTTAGGGGGAATTGAGGGGTCCCAGGCCCAGGGGGGTGGCTCTGGGAGGATTTGGGGAGCTCCCAGTGGAGCAGGCACAGCCCTGTGTGCTGTAAATCCTGCAGGGAGGAGCAGGGCCACACTCACAGCTCCTGCTCCAGCCCAGGGGGAAGTGGCCTTGGGATTTTTTCAAATGAATTGCTAAATCTCAGTCCCAGAATCTTGAGAAAAGGGTCCTTTTTCAAGGAAAAGAGACAGGGACAGCCTTGGGAAGGCTGACCTGGAACTGAGATGGAGCAGAGCTAGAGAGCAAAGTAGATATTTATTAAAAGGTCTTTAGGGTACACCTTGGGCAGGACAAGAGCCTGACCAGAGCTACACCCAAGGGGGACCCAAAATGGTCCCAAATTGGACCCAAAATGGACCCAAAATGGACTCAAAATGGACCTCCTGCCATTGCAGTGAGCATGGCACCAGGATGGTGTTCTGCCCTTCTGCAATAACAAAAGGAAAAATTGTAAAAGGTGTAAAATGACCCCTCTTGCTGGTGCTCCTGGGGCAGGCAGGTGGCAGAGGAAGCTCAGGGCTGCTCCTCATGGCCAGGAGGAGCTGGGTCCTGCAGTGGTTTCACCCTTCCCTGGCTGTGCAGTGGCTCTGGAGGGCACAGACACCAGGGACAGGATTTACCCCCAGGATTTACCCCCAGATTCTCTGCAGGGCTGGGGGATCACAGCCACCCCTGGGCACTGGGAACACACCCACCCTGTGCCTTCTGCCTGCCTGTGCAGAGCCTTGCTGTGAAATGGAATCCATATGCTGGGGTGACCCTTAATGAAACCCCTGCCCTAATTGCTGCATTAAGCTCGCTATTTCCTCGCCATTGTTTACGCTTTTAAATCTATAATATATTCCAAATTAAGTACCTTTGAATGACAGCATTCAGATCTAATTATAGACTTTATCATTGATTGAGCCAGACAATCCAAACTTAAGCTCTGCTGGAGTGGCTTCATGGATAAAATGAAGGCAGTGATGAGGTTCTTATTCTAATACAGTAAAGCTACATAAAAAATATTCCATTTAGTAAATTGCAGCTCCTGACTCTGTAATTTTGCAAAATAGTAGCAGTGTTCTCTAGACCATGTCCAGGTAATAACTTCCTTGCTAGCTAATTTTTTTCTTAAAGTGCTTGATTCATTATGTAATTTAGTGTTTGAAATCCTTTTATTCTTTGCTTCCAGTTGTTCAGCATGCTCAAAATAAAAATGAATAGAGTTGGCATTAGTGTGTCTTTATAGCAGTGCTGGTGTTTGTTTAGAAATGTGCTCAGTTTCACACAGCTCACACAGTCAGGATGGGCAGATGAGGCTGGGGGAGTGAGAGCAGAGCAAATTCCTGAGCAGCTGCAGCACCCACAGCTCTGCAGGGCTGGAGCAAGGGAGGTTTGCAAAGAGAGGAGCAAAGGTGATGCAGGCAGGGAGGGTGATCCTGTGAGGCACAGACCTGGGAACGTGGAGAGAAAACAAAAGGCCCAGGTAAGGGGTGGAAATGTTGGCCAAGAGATGAGCTCCACCAGGAGAAATCACCAGGGCAAACCAGAAGAATTGTGATGACATACTTGCTTCCATCAAGAGTTTATAGTGCCACAGCAAAGTCATTAATAATGTGTTTGTGGCACAGGAGCGCCTTGTGTGACTCAGGGTCTACACTGGGCAGCTCAGGAGGACGAAAATTCTCCTGTTACCCTCCAGGCTTCCCAACAGAGGGACTTCCCAGAGAGTTTGAACCTCCCCTTTGCCCAAGGGAAGAGGAGCTGGCACAGAAGTGGGAGTAGCTCCCATCACAGAGATCCAAGTCAGTGCCAGAAACCCGGGTGAGACATTCCCAGTGTCTTTGTGCTGGTGCAGATGGGGGTAATGGACTGGAGATCGTCTCAGAGCAGCTGCAGGTTTTAGGAAGCCCAATGCAGTACGTGGCATTTTATAAACCTGATGTTTTCATACTCTCACTTACTGTAGAGCTCTGCACAGCAATTACAGCCCAGTTTAATTTACAAATCATTACTGCATTTAGCCATTACCAGTACAAAGCAGTTACTTTCTCTGTGCAATTGAAGCCTAATTTTCATGCCATCTGAAACTCCCAGGCATCAGGTAACACTTTATTTTATAAGGAAAAAATAACCATTTATTTAAATTGTAAAATCTGTGTATTTACCGAGTGGCTGGTTTTGCTCTTCAGGTTTCACAGCAATTACACTGGAAGCTGTTTCTGAGAATCTGGGCTCTTATTTCTGTAAAAATAAGTTATCAGCAATTGCTTCCTATGCTGGCATAATTGCTGGAAGAATTGTGCTCTACGAAGTGAGAGCAATTACCTTTGAATGCTGCCTAATAATTCTGATAGTTTGTTAATCCACAAAGAGCAGAGGGGCTGTAAAAGCTCTGTGGAGCTCAGGAATTGAGGTGATAACCTGGAGCACGTTCCTTGTGCTGGGGGTGTGAATGTGTTTGCACCTCGTGAGACAAAGGGGATCCAGAGTTCATTTGGGGTTTCAGTCCCAGGAAAGAGCCGGGGGTGCCAGGCATGCAGCAGGCAGCTGGCAGGGGTTGATCTGAGAGGTTTTTCATGGCCAAGGGCTCTGTCCCATCCCAGGGCAGTGGAACCCTCCTCTGTTTGTGCAAGCCCACAGTGAGGGTGGGTTCCAGACCCCCCCTCCAGCCAGGGACCCCATGCCCGTTTCACTGCAGGATTTTTGCTGGATATGTTGGAACCTCCTTTTCACTCCTTCCTTACATTCCTGGGGGGAAAAGCAGCAGGAGCTCTGCAGGACTGAGCTGTAAATGCCAATCCTGAATCCACACCCTCAGAGCAGCACTGGGAGCTGGAAAGGATGGGCAGGAGCCAATGGCAGTGACAGCAACTCTTTCCTGGGAATTCCAGTAGGTTTCAAATAGAATTGCCAAACGATTTTGGTTTTTTTCCTATTAAAAATGACTTCCTATTTTATGTAAGGCCGGGGTTTATGTGTAATACTCTGTGCATGCTTCATGTCACTAACATTTTATTGCATAAAGGACTTGCACTCTTCATGGCACAGCCCAGTCTGTAGGTTCTTAATTAAATTATTAAAACCTAGTCTGTAGGTCCTTAATTAAATTATTAAAACACCAATCAAAGCTCCCTTTTATTGAAACCTGGACTACTGAGATAGGGGTGAGCTTCCTGAAGTGGAAGGTTTCAGGATAGTCAGTATTTTCTTTCTGGTAGGAATAGTTTCAGTTTTTGGAGGGGAGCAGAGTTTTCCTGCAGCAAGGGCTGTGAACACCTTTATTTCTTCAAGACATTTCTACCTTTGTGATTTTTCTGTTCCTAGAACGTTCTCTGAGTGCAGTCTGTGTGCAGCCTTGGGCTTCAGAGACTAACAAAATTTGAATCAGTTTTATACAAATAGTTTTGGTCAGAGAAGCTCAGTCTTGCTGAATAAAGTCCACAGATTGTAAAAGGTGTTTAATTACAGTATGTCATTAATTAGCCCCAATATTCCTGTCCAAAATACCCCTTTTCTAAGTACCTTACACTCTGGTTTTTGTAGTTAGCAGAAAGGTTTAACTGACTGGTGCTGGTTCTGTCTTTTCATTGCTCTTTCCCTGTTGGATGTTCTTCTGGCAGTGACATCCACTCTCTGAACTTCTTCTGTGCTTTCTTCTTCTTCCCACAGCCACTAACTTTTAAATGTTGCTTGAAAGTTGCTCTCAGCCTTTATCTTTTATTTTCCCACGATGTCATATTCTTAATTTTTATTTTGTTCATCTTATCATTCTTCTCCTGCATTTTATATCATGTCTGTGATTCTTTTGTTCTCTGACTCCAGATGCTTTTATGCAGTGGCAAGGACTGATGGGGAGAAGATGCAGGTTTGGAGGGCACAGGTCTGATAAAAGGGGTGCTGAGAGCAATTAAGTATCCATGGGTTTGGACTTCATAAAGCAATAACAAATACAGCTTTTTTAAAGAGTGTTGAAGTAAATTGTGGCACTTCCACCTACTTGAAAGCAAAGGCTCAAAGATGCTGCAGAGGGTGGAGCAGGCACCTGTCCCAAAAGGATGGCAATGCTTCCAACCCAGCCTCAGTTTAATTCACCTCACCTTTCTGCAGCTGTTCATAAACACAGCCCTTCCAGGAGGCTGGAACTAACACACTTTAAATGCTTAAAAGATGTCCTAAAGCCCAGCAAACACCGAGCTTTGTGTTTAGAGGAGTGTGGAAAAGGACAAGCAGAGGTGTCACAGGTGCAGCCAAGCCTGGTCTGTGACCTGCACTGAGTAACTGCACATTAATGATGCAGAACATGACAGAAATAACGTGCACAGCTGCAGGCTGAGAGCCATGACAGCTAGTGCAGAATTAAGATATTTTTAATGGCTATCTGTGGAAGTTGTGGGGAAAAGAGCATAAGAAAAGACACCTTCTGGAAATGATGGGACATTTTTTAACACATAGGACTATAATTAGAGATTTTCAATGTTTTCCTTAAAATGTAAACCACCAATTTCTGTCAGAGTTAAATGAGAAATACACATTTATTTTTCTTTTACATGAATTACATTAAATACGCATTCACTCACAGTGTCTGGGTATTTGCAGTTTTTAAGGTATGGCTTCAGTCTGTGAAAACCCCAAGCTTGATGTACAATATTTGTGCTTTTCTGGCCTTCCACACCACAGACATGCTCTGACTTTCTTGTAATTTCCCCTACAGTCACACATGACGTGAGAATCGTGACCAATTTTCTGCACAGTGAAACTGAAGGGTTTGATATTTTTTTTTTCTGAGCTTGAATGTTATGTGTAATTTTTCTTTCATTTCCTTGGTAAATATAATGTCAGCTTTGAGGGTGGATTTTGTTTTGGTTTTGATTGACTGCTCTGGGAGGCCACTGCCATGGCACCTGTATTTACACACTGTCCACACTCACAGCTCTGAGCTCCAGAGCTGCCCCAGCCAGATTTATACGTCTGAAGGGTTCTGAATTTCCTGGTCCCTGGGCTGTGGAAGGAAAGAGAGGGCAGTGATGAATGAATGAATGAATGCAGGATGTGGAGAGGCAGAGGTGCAGGGCACAGCAGCAGGCACAGGATCTGCCCAGGAGAGGATCCATCTCACACTGCTGGGTTGTGGGGCTGCCCCACCTGCCCCAGCTCCTGGTGGGAAACCTGCAGTGAGTGTGGGCAGGGAGCCACAGCAAAGGCTGCAGCTCTTGGCTGGATGCTCCTGGGATGGGGCAGCACAGGATTATTCCCTGGGCACTGGATCCAGCAGGGCTGCAGTGCTCACTGTGGGGCCAGGACCCGACAGCTTCAGGGAACCCATGGGGCTGGTGGTTCTTGCTGGGGCAAATTCCAGAGCAGATTTTCAGTTCAAATGCTGCCAGTTTGAGTTCCCCTCTCCCTCCTTGGACTCTGGGAGCTCTGTGCTTGTATCCCAGGATGTCTCATAATTGTTTAGTCCTGGTGATTTCCCCCAAGAAGCAGATCCTTTTTTCCCAGATAAGGAAAACATTTATATTTACATTTACAGTGTCCAAAACACTCAATCCAAGCCTATGAATATTTTTTCTTGTTATTTCAGGATTGTCAGCACCAACAGCTCTGCCCCTGTGTCTGTGCCTGCAGAGCCACTGAAACCCAAGTGCAGGTTCTGTCTGGGACCAGAGCTAGTTTGTATGGAAAGGAAATCCAGAGAAAGAGCACCAGTGGTCAGTGCCTTCCACACAGCCTGGAACTTCATGCTCGTGCATATATGAGAACTGACAAACCCCAAATCCTCTTTTGGTATGTGCAGAAAATATTCACCGCAAGAGGAAATGAAAATTATTTAGATTAAAGTCAAAACAACAATTTAACATCCCTTTGTGTACACAAACACTCTTCTGAAAGTCACAAATCATAGATGCTAGATGTTCATTTTAAATGCTACTTACCTAAAGCCAGGAGATGAGAAACATGTGGCAGACCTTTTTCGCAAAAGTTCAGGGCGGGAGGGGAGCAAGAGGATGTTTGCATCTGCAGGAGGAGGGCCTAAAAATACTCTGAAAGCCGACAGTTCACTTAAATCATTAATCCTGCACTGAAGACATTTCCACATTTTAATGGACCGCAATTAAACCCAATATTTCTTAATACGAGTGTCAGGTGTTTTCAGCAGTGATGCAAAGGGCTGCTTAGTGCTGTAATTCCGAGGGGGAAGGCATTTAGAGCGGGCTCATTTGAACAGCCAACTATAAACAAGAGCACATAATTCCATCTGCTTTTTGGCAATTTGTTGTTCCTTTTAGGTTCTCTTTCCCCGTTTGTCTTGTGGACACAGTTTGCAGGAAACGTCAGCCGGCGTGATTGATAGCATGAGATTGGATGTACTGACTTCATGCTTTCATAAAGCAAGACAGCTGTTGGGAGAAACTTTCCTTCAGGAGCTGGAAAGGTTTAAATTTTCCATCTCTTTGACTATTTGGCCTGATGAAGGATTGGGTTTTACCAGACAAGTAAATAAAAAGATGGCTAAGATGTACCAGGAGGTCATTCAAATGATCTTTAAATAGCAATTACTGGAGGAGGGCGGAGGGAAAGCCCTCAGCGTTCTGAGTCTGCTTAAGAGAGCCCTAAAAATTGTGCTGGAGTTCTCTTGATTCCTTTAACCACTCTGTAAACCAGACAGTTCCCAGTAATGTGGTTTTACACCGGGAGTTTGTTGCAGGTGATGGAGGGGATTTCACTGAACTCCCTGGTCACCACCTGACTTTCTGTGGCTGTGAAATGTTCATTCTCTGCCAGAGTCACAATAGTTTGCAGTTCAATTTCTTGCTCACAGTAGATATGTTCGTTTAATAGTAATTAATTTGGGGGTTGGGTAAACCCTTTGTATCCATCAAGTTCACTTTCCAGGGCAGAAAAGGGAAAGAAAGTGTGGTGTTCATTTTTACAGTTGTACCTCCCTCTGAAGCTTATTATTGTATTTAGAAGAACATGTCAGATGTTATGAGCACAATTTTGAAGATCAATGTGGGATGCTCTTTTTTTATTTTTCCTTTCCCCATGCAGTCTCTTTGTGGGGGTTGGGTGTTATTTGACAGTTTGAAAGACTCATAACTGGGTTCTTGGCTATGGTTCTTGGTTTTGAAAACCTTTGTCAGATCGATGGTCTTGCTGGAAATGGGCCAGAACCAAAACTCAGGAACTGAAAACGCCTGGAAATGAAATTTTGGTGGAGGCTGCATTTCAGTGGTGGTTTGAGTCAGACTCCAGATTCCTCTTTGGTCTCATTTTTGCTGTTTTCAGTCCCATCAGTACAAAAGGAGGCTGCTCAGGAGCTGTGAACAGCCTGGGCTGGCTCTCACTGTGTTTCTTGACTGCGATGGAACCCTGCAAAAAAAGCATCATAAATCAGCAGGAATAGGAGCAATCAGACACAAGGTACACAGAAACACACAGACACGAGGCAGAAATGCAAGTCTAGCTTTAAAGAAGTAGAGAATTTTTAAAGTGCCTTAAGCAAATAAGAGACTAAATTAGTTAGAAAAGGACCTAAAACCTGGTTTAAAGTTCAGCAGCTTTGCCTCTTATGAAGTTAGTTCAGTTTTGTGCTTTGTTTACAAGAGGAAACAAGGGGCAGTCTGATTTTCAGGGAATCCTGGGCAGACACAGCTCCCTGCCAAGGAGAGAGTGCCCAAAACTGAGGAGCTGTAACCTGTGCACTCAGGAGTGGGGCTCCCCCCATGGATCACCCTCAATGTACACCTCAAAGCCAGCAGAGTGCTGGACTAGCCGGGCTCTGTGTCCCCAGCCCCGGTTTGAGGGCACAGGGGGGAGTGGGGAGCACCAAACCCCAGCTCAGGCTGCTCTGCACCCTCTGCCCCGCTCAGCTCTGGGGTTTAAACTCAACACAAAGTGCTCCGAGAACGGGAAAATCTGTTTATAGAGGCGGTCGTGATGGTAAGAACATTTGATATGGCAGCAAACCCCGAAAAAGACCCCAAAGAAACGCTGGCAATGCTTTAGGAGCAGAGGGAAAGGCAGAGTTTCCGTGGGCTGCTGTGCAGGGATGCCTGGCTGGGCTCGGGGGAAGGGGATACCGGGGAACTCTGCGGGTCACTTCATTCCGATCCTGTAAACATTTCCACAATCAGTAATCATCTGCACTCCTTCCCAGCTCGCCGTGGATCGCTGCAACACTCTAATCACTTACACAAATACACAGTTCCAACAGCACTAATTAGGATTCTGCAGAGCTGGAGAAAAGCCACTCTATGTTCTGCATGTACAACCAATTTATTGTCAAGCATCTGAAGGGACAACTATTTATTTATACCTTAATGAGAAACTTTTTTCTCTAAACCATCTTTTAGTACTGTTGCCCTAAATGTTGGGATGTGATGCCCCTGGAGAACTTCCATTCTCTTTGCTGCCTTGACAGATTTTTTTTTTTAAGTGTAAACAGCTAAGCAGACTTTACATTTGAAATGAAAGTCCTCCTAACTTGCAAAGCATCCAGAAAACAATTACACACACTTAGAACTGTTTGTTGTCTGCTGCCCAATGATCACTTGTTGTATTTCATACACTTCATCTGAGAAATCTGGGAAAATTCAGATGATCAACTATAATTAGGCAAATTTTACTCACAGGGGCAGATTCTACAAACCCCTATTCCTGCAGGTTTTGCACCAGAGAGCCGTGGGACAGCAGTGACACGTTCTGCCTTCTGTGGGAAGGAATAGTCTGGGTAGGGGCTCATCCAGGATCCTGTATTTCCTTACAAACTCCTCCCTTTCCATTGGAGGCCTGAGGAATATCTTCCATTCTTTTCCCTCTGTGCATCTATTATTCTTCATCTGTGGCTTGAAGTGGTCCTTGGGCAAAAATTAACTGCAACAAAATCAATGAATTGAGATATCCTATACCTTTGTCATATGATTAAAGAAGAATTTGAAACCTCAATAACTTTTATTTTTTCCCCCTTCTTTTTCCAAATAAGTCAATACCACAAAAATAATCTTATTTATTTTCAGTCCTGCTGTCCTACTTCCTTCTCTGAAGAGCTGTCCACATCATTTTTAGCTATAAAATTCCCACTTGCAGGAACAGAGAAGACAGCAAGAATAGAGTTCAGAATTTTAAGATGGGCAGGTGATAGTTTAAGCAGAGCTTTTCCCTCAACTCTGCAGCTCTCGGGGCTCAGGTCTGGTCCCAGAAACACCTGGGGGTTGGATTCTGCAGCTCTTCTCAGGCCTGTGCAGAGGTGTAAGGGAGCACAGCTACGTCACTGCCTTTTTATACCTTTTCACACTGCTGTGCAGCTTTTATTGCAGCCTTAAATCAGTGTAAACTGAGGGCTGCCCCCGAAAGTAACCCTGACATAGAACTGAGTGTATGAATTGAGACACAGAACATAAAGAACAGGTGATAAAATATCACACCCACGCTGAGAACATTAAAATGCTGATGTTTGGAACAGCTGGCTGAGCCCTTTTTTCTCAGCTGGAATAAATAGTAATATTAAAGGATTAGCATAACCAGCAACAAGTGTTGAAGGACTTGATTTCATTCCAGGCAATGAGAATATTTAGGAACCAGCATTTTGAGCCTCAGTCAACAGAAGACTTCATTTCATCCAAACACACTTTTAATAATGCTGTCTAAATATGGATATATTTATTACGTTTATATCAATCTGATTTTTAATTTGGAAACCTTTGGAGTAGGAGTTCTTGAGGCACGGGTTTGGATTGGGTTTTTTATTAAACATTTCTGTGTGCTGTTATTTAAAGGGTTTTTAAGAAGGACCTTTCATTGGTTTGCCACTGCTAAATTAGAATAGAAGTGGAGGAAAAGCATTCAGCTGTCAGAGAACATCAAGATCAGTCAAGGAGCAAAAGTGGATCCAATCTTTTACAGGTTTGAGATCTCAACCCAGATCCCAAAGCAATAAAAGTGAAAAGAAGAACATGAGAAAGGTTCGTGGTGGTGTCATTCCTAAAATGAGAGAGAGGGAGACCATGGGGCAGCTGAAAGGCCAGGAAATCAAAGCCTGAATATCAAACAGATATTTGCTGTCACCCTCCCAAGAGCAGCAGGGCAGGTTTCCAGTCAGGGTTCTCCCCACTCTCCTGGGTGCAGCTGAATGTTAGAAAACCACAGTTCAGAACTCCGTGGTTATCAGAGGCATGCAAAGTGGGGGTTATTAAATGCCAATCCTCCAGAATGCAAATATTTCTCTTTTTCATGATTTCTCTTGTTCATAACTTCTGAAAAAAGAGGAAAAAAATCTGATTTTGTGGGACATCCCTTTGCTACACAAAGCAGAAATTAATTAATTTTCCTTTCCAAAAACGATTTATTTAAGACTGAATTATCATTTTGTTTTCAACATTTAAAGGTTCCTATGTGAAAAAAAAAAAAAGTGTCATTTGGGAGAATGTAAAATCTGTAATTAAAGAGGGGCAATGTTCATCTCATGAAAGGTGACCCTGTGGAGTTTACAGGGTGACACCATCACCACACTCCTAATGACCTGAGAGAGAATTTGCAGCTTCATGCAGGGGCTGTTTTACCACAGGTGTCGTGTCCCACATGTCTCAGCAGCCTCCCACGAGAAGGACACGGATGTTAAAATAACCTGGAGAGGTTCAAAGATCTTCCTTGTTCGAAAAAGCAAACACCCAGTGTCCGTGAATTTCGGGCTGGAATTCCTCTGGATGCCATCCTGTGAGCACTTATTGAGCTTTTACCTTTCCAGCAAGGAGGGCACGGGCTGTGGGGCTGCTGGGACACATGTCCTGCTTCCCCCAAGTGCAATGGCTTTGTTGTTTGTGCATCAAGATATAAAAGACTTCTTGTTCCCATAATGGATCCAGCTGCTTGGGCGGGGGGCAGGGAGCTCCTCACAATGAAAAAGGCATTTGATTGCTGCTGGGATCCTTGTCAGTAAAACACTCAGGGATGGTTAATTGGACATTAATGTGTCAGGTTTTCAACAAAATAACAAGAAATTTGCCAAAAATAAAGCCCGAAGGAAACACGCCTCCAAATTTTACAACAAAGCTTTGTTTAAAATAGGAGTTAAAGCGGCGAAGATTTATGACATGTTGACATAACTGATGGCAAAGGAGTTGGCTGAAGCTGAGGGTGTGAAGGTCCAAATGAGAACATCTGCATTAAGAAGCTAATTCTCTTAAACACACTGATCAAAATATTAATGCTCCACGTAAACACAAGTGCTTTATCTGACAGTGATTTACATTTGGAACGACCTAATCCAGCCATGCACTGCATCTTTATTCATTACCAGCAGCCTTTACTTAACACTTCATGCCCGCTTGCACAGGTGGACAATCTACTCAGAGTGACTATTGTGTTTATGTTATTTTTTCATAAGCAGGGTTTGAAATTTGTCAAACTGCATCATTGTTTAGCTATGTGCCAGTCAAAGGGAAATTGCCAGATGGAGCGGCTTTCCCCCAACCTTGCTCCAGGCAATGAAATTACACATAGGCCACAGTCTTATGTCAAGTCTTTAAAAAAAAAAAGGAAAAAAAAAAAAGAAAGAAAAAAAAAAGAAGAAGAGAAAAAAAAAAAAAAAGGAGCCAGGCCATGAATAGGCATGACTATGTGCATTCACAAAACCTGGCTTTCTTATGCCACTAATTTTATATGAAGGCTCATGCCAATAGTAAATAAAACTTCATGTCCGTCATGTCACTCATTAACTAGGTGCCCATAATTTATGTATTTAAGGCCTGCTTGTCCGCCAGGCAATCAAACAGTAAACCATGTTTTATAGGTGTTAGTGTTTATAGAAACTGTAAATAAATGTCAAACAAAAAAAATCAGGTTTCAGAAAAATGATCGGGGTTAAGTCATTTATCATTGTTCCAACTGGAAAAATCTGAGGACCTGTCAGTGCCAAAGCAAATGTTTCTCTGGCTTTTTCTAACGTGCAGCTTAAACTCCCAGATTGTAGAATTCTATTAGCAGGGTTTGATTCAATGGAAAGTTTGCAGGTCACGTGTTCTAGCTGAGAGAACAGGGCAAGCTCTTCTTTGCCACGATGGCCAAGTGTTGGGTTTGGTTGCCTTTTTCCTGTTTATTGCTGATGCCAGCCCTTGGCTGGGATGGTTTGGGCAGGATCAGGCTGGGATGGTTTGGGCAGGATCAGGCTGGGATGGTTTCAGGATCAGGCTGGGATGGTTTCAGGATCAGGCTGGGATGGTTT
>VWYP01032436.1:63047-86518 GCA_013400435.1 Pycnonotus jocosus
CAGGATCAGGCTGGGATGGAGCAGTTCCCTGGGGGAGAGGGGAGGGCAGTGAGAGCCTTGCCCCAGGGTGGGCACTGGCAAGTTTGCAGTGCCTGCTGTGGGATGCTTCATTACACCCCTTATACTTTTCCTTGTTTTCTCCCTTCATAGTAAATTCAGTTCATTTTGAGTCTCAATTATTACATTCTTCTTTATCATCATTTCCATTTTAATTGGTTTTTCACAAACTTTGAGTACCATTTGCTAAGAGAACTTGTCTTGGCAGGTCTGGCACAGCCCCTGGGCTGCATCAAGTGCTGTTTCACCCAGCAGCTCTGGTGAGGGGTGCACGACAGCCCAGCCTCAGCATCTCCTCCACGCTCTTGTGCCCACCATACATTACTTTAGTCCTGAGTTATTTGAAAGCTCATCCAAATTTTAAAAATGGGCTTTCAAGGTTTTGAGTGTGGCCATGTGTGGTGTCCAATTTCAGGGCATTTCTAGGGAATTTTAACTGATGTTATTTCCATGTTTCACCAAATTCTGAGGCCTCCCTTGAGGGCTCCACTGCAAACTGTGCTGTGCACCTGTACCGGGGACAAGCTCTCAGATCTCCATTGAATTCTTACTCAGCAAAGCTCCCATCAGCCCTGCTGGGCTCTGTGGCTGGTGGAAGTCCATGGAAAAGTTTTCCTGATTGCTCAAGCTGCTCGTGCTCACCACTGATCATTCACTGTGCATACAAAGGGCACTTGGAATGTTCTTCTGTGGCTCAGATGGATTTGCTGGTTTATGAATGGCATTTTTAAATACATAAAGTATATCTAGTCCATGCTCTCTTGCTTTCTAGGGATAGTCTCTGATTCTACAGGCTTAAAAAAAAAACAGGCAATAAATACCTTCAAACAGTTACAGACATAATACATGCCTTGTGATGCATGTTTTAAAAATCAGGCCTTTTTCTGGCTCATTACCCAGCCTGTAGACTTGATTTTTTTTTTTTAATTAATGTAAGAACACCTTCTTTATGGCATGTTCATGTTTACCCAAAAGTCACATCATTTTTCAAATTATACAAGGTGTCAGTGCTGAGGGTAACGATCGTTCCTGCTCACATTCCAAAGCCAGCAGTACTTTCCATTTTTTCCCTAAATCTGTCCAGAAGAGGAGAATCAAAGATGTTTTTCCCTGGTGGGATTTGTGTGCCAGACACAAAAGGCACAAAGAAGCCCCCAGGGCTGCTGGGACAGGAGGTGTTGGTGAGGGTGCAGCTCCAGCAGGCAGCAGCACCAGGGCTGATGGACACACCTGGATTTGTGTGTGTGTGAGGTGCCTGACCCAAAACTGGGGTTCCTCAGTGCTCTGCCAGCAGAAACACAACAGGACTGCAAGAAAGAAAGAAAATGTCAGCACCTGGCAGCAAGACATGAGAAAAATTGACTTCAACTTTTTCCTGAAATCATCTGATTTTATTAACTCTGATGATTTCCAGTGAGTGAAGCCTCTCAGATTACAGAGCCTGTTAAGCATTATCATTCTGAACACCCAACAGCTCTCAGAATTTTATCATTTTGATTCAGTTTATACAGCACTTGCTGTTATTAGCAAGGCTGGAGGTCTGAGAGCTCCTCCCCAGCTTTCCTGGGATGGCAGTTCCCCAAATCAGCAAGGCTGTCACTCAGCACAGGAGGGCAGGGAGCTGAGTGCTGCTTTGGCAATCTTTGGGCAGTGCTCATTTGCTGCTGTCAGGGCTTGTGTGGGATATCCTAAACCATCAGTGGCAGGGTCACACACGGGTTTGTAGGGAACACCCAGCCCATGGTGAGGTTTTGTCTTGGTGGAAATCCTCCCTGCTTGGGAAACCCTCAACCCTTCAGAGATCCTCCAAGCTGTGTGCTCCTCCAGGGATGTTAAAGCTGCAAGAGGACTGGAGCATTTGGCTGTTACCCCCTGCCAGGGCATCTTTTGCTGATGTGGATCCTCCTGAGCACATTTCACAGCCCAGCTCCCCTCCCAGCCCCTCTCTCAGCCCAGGGCTCTCAGCCATGCCCAGCTGTCATTTATTCAATTATCATCAGACCTCAACAGCCCCAAGAAGGAGAAGTGCCAGTGGTTCTTGGCTCCCAGCAGTATTTTGGCAGAGCAGGGTCCTTGCCCCTGTGTTTGATGCTGGGGAATCTCTTTGCAGCCTTGCTGTGTTTCTGACAGCTCAGGGAGTTTCTAACCTGAAACCCACTAATGTTTCCTGATGACTTACTCAGTTTCCTCCTTCACTAGAGAACATCTCTTTTAGTGGTTTAAGAATATGGGATGAGGATAAATTTCAGGTGTTCATAGTGTTAAGACAATACCTGAGCCTTTCTTACCTACAGGGGATGATGCAGGGTTTTTTCAGTGCATCCTCTGTAAGTGAACACAGCTCCACATTCCTTCTGAGTCACCATGAATAAATGTTTCACTCACTGACCCAGCACCTCACTGCCCTAAAACACCATGTCCAGTGCCAGAGTTTGGGTTTAGGGCCTTTGTTAGCCTGGGGGTCACTGGAAATCATGGCAGGAAAAGTGTGACCTCCCTTCCCCTCCCAGGTTATTCAGCTAAGTGGGAGATGAGTTGGCTCATCCCCTTCCCAGGATGAATTTTAGGCCATGGTTTAGTTTGAAGTCCCTTCTGCTGTGTCTCCTGCACGGGAGGATGTGGCAGTGGCAGCAGCAGAGTCCTTGGCAGGGGGACAAGGCTGTGACAAGCCTGGGAGGGCTGGGGTGGGGAGGGGACTCATCTGTAGGGAAAGGGAAGAGACAGCTGTTATCCCATGAGAATCAAACTGAGGGTGCATTGAATATTGATGGAATTGTCACCACTGGTAACAGCGCAACTTTGGACAGAGGGAATGAAATTAGCCAAGAACCAACCTCGTTTTGGCATTTTCCTCTCCCAAAAACACTGTGCAGAGTAATTACAGTGCCTACAGCTAGGGCAGGGACCCTAGAGCTGCTCTCTGTACCTTGCAGATGCCAGCTAAATAGCCAAATAATAGCTTTTGAAAAATTGTACTAAAGAATTGTAGCCAAATATTTGTGGGAACAAGAACTGTTCAGAGTTTAAATCCGATTTTTTTTTTTACAGCAGTTTTTCAGAGCTGTTGACCTCGAGAGCGTCCTGGTGTTCCAGGGGATAGCATTCCATTTTTCTCTTCACACATAATGAGCAGTGAACTCCTTGATGGTTGTTGTCTGTTCCCTCTGCTGAGAGACCACTGCAGCCAACAAACCCAGCGTTTCATGCTGCAATCTAAACACAGTGATGCATTGCAGGTGCTTTCCTCATCTCCTCACACCTCTCAGAAACATTAGGGGGGATTTTCAACTTCCTATTCAACTTTTAAATGGAGAGTCAGGTCAGTGTGTGGATTAGAAGCCCAATAAATCTCCAGCCTTCACTTCTTGCACAAGTATCCAGCCAATATCTGCAGTTCCCCTGGCTGGCCATGCTGCCCTGCTATGTTAGAGTGATATCCTAATGAACACATCCAAAATATCCAGCCAATATCTGCAGCTCCCGTGGCTGGCAGTGCTGTGATAGAGTGATATCCTAATGAACACATCCGAAATATCCAGCCAATGTCTGCAGTTCCTGTGGCTGGCTGTGCTGTAATAGATGATATCCTAATGAACACATCCCAAAATATCCAGCCAATATCTGCAGTTCCCCTGGCTGGCAGTGCTGCCCTGCTATGTTAGAGTGATATCCTAATGAATATATCCAAAATATCCAGCCAATACCTGCAGTTCCCATGGCTGGCTGTGCTGTGACAGAGGGATATCCTAATGAACACATCCGAAATATCCAGCCAATACCGGCAATACCTTCCCGTGGCTGGCCGTGCTGTAATAGATGATATCCTAATGAGCACATCCCAAAATATCCAGCCAATACCTGCAGCTCCCCTGGCTGGCCGTGCTGTGACAGAGGGATATCCTAATGAACACATCCCAAAATATCCAGCCAATATCTGCAGTTCCCCTGGCTGGCAGTGCTGCCCTGCTATGTTAGAGTGATATCCTAATGAATATATCCAAAATATCCAGCCAATACCTGCAGTTCCCATGGCTGGCTGTGCTGTGACAGAGGGATATCCTAATGAACACATCCGAAATATCCAGCCAATACCGGCAATACCTTCCCGTGGCTGGCCGTGCTGTAATAGATGATATCCTAATGAGCACATCCCAAAATATCCAGCCAATACCTGCAGCTCCCCTGGCTGGCCGTGCTGTGACAGAGGGATATCCTAATGAACACATCCCAAAATATCCAGCCAATATCTGCAGTTCCCCTGGCTGGCCGTGCTGCCCTGCTATGTTAGAGTGATATCTTAATGGACACATCCCAAAATATGCAGCCAATGTCTGCAGTTCCTGTGGCTGGCCGTGCTGTGACAGAGGGATATCCTAATGAACACATCCAAAATATCCAGCCAATATCTGCAGCTCCCCTGGCTGGCCCTGCTGCCCTCCTGTGACAGAGCAATATCTTAATGAACACATCCCAAATATCCAGCCAATACCTGCAGCTCCCGTGGCTGGCCGTGCTGTGACAGAGGGATATCCTAATGAACACCTCCCAGGCCAGGCAGGCACTGCAGGCACAGCAAACATCTCCTCTGTGCTGCGTGTGCAGAACCAGCCCTTTCTCCCCTCATCACTCTTTGTTCAGCTCCCTGTAGGTGGCCGGCCCGAGGATGGAGGCTGTAAATAAAGCCCGGCAGGATGCAAGGTGCTGAAAGAGTGACTTCACTGGCTGTGCCGCCAGTGCCGGAATGAAGCATTGGTGATTTCTATTTAATGCTCAATTTCCTCTCCATTACTGCAGACCGTGTAAGGCAGGCCCCGTCTCAGGCTATTCATAGGAGAGCTCAATCTATCCGGTTTCACATCTGCTAAAAGCCCCCGTGTCATACTAATTACACTCTTCCCCTGGAAAGAATTCGAGTTTTAGAACCAGAGAAAGATATTCCTCTTTGTAACTAATGCTCTAATCTACACAGCTGCTTGTTTGCAAGCTAGAACCCTGCTTGTGCAGCTTTATTTGTGCTCCAAATGCAGAACAGCAAACAAGTGTGGTGGATGTACCTTTTCTAAGTGTTTTACTGCAAGGGTGTTCAAAATGGAAAGCCACGGTGTCCCTGCCCTCATTTCTGTGCCACAGCAATTAGTTCTCCTTGGCCCTTGGCCTGTGCTCCAGCACAGAGCACAAGGTAATGCTTGTGCTCCTTCCCAGCCAGGGAGATGACAGATTAGCTCCAGACAAATGCCCAAATTAGCAGGGCAGGTCTTCAAGGGCTGTTTTACCCTGTTGTGTGCAATCTGCTGCTTTTACAGGGAACTGTGCACATGACCTCCTCTGTGACCAACCCCAATCACAAAAATGGGGGTTTGTTCCACTCTTTCTACTGAGAGCTCATTCCAGCTGTTGCTTGAGGGTTTTATAAATATTGTTCTAAATTTTAAAACAAAGGGATTATCACCAATTTTACCCATGCACTCTTCCACATCACTGTGCTACAGCTCACGCTTCTTTTCCTCAGCTTTTGCCTTGGGTGTGATTACCCTGGGAGTGAATTAGAGGGAGCAGAGCTGTCCATTCTCCAGGCAGAGGAACCAACAATGACTCCCCTGATGCCTTGGGAAGGCTGGGCTGGAGCAGAGACTGGGCAGAGCTGGGGAATAAAGCAGGGATTTATAGAAAGGCCTTAAAGGGCACACCTTGGGCAGGACAAGAGCCTGGGCAGGGCTGCACCCAAGGGGGACCCAAAATGGGCACAAAATGGACCCAAAATGGTCACAAAATGGGCACAAAATGGACACAAAATGGTCACAAAATGGTCACAAAATGGTCACAAAATGTGTAACCACTCATGAGGTCTCACCCTTTGATCAGTTCTGGTCCATTTGCACCTTGGGGTTGAATTGTCCCATTGCAGCTCCAGGCTGTCAGGTCCCATCCTTCTTGTTCCTCCCTTCAGCCACCCTTGGTTGTGCTTTGGGGCTGAAAGTTGTCCTTGGTGTGCAGCAGGAAAAGGATTTGTTTTGTGTCCGTGCTGTGTGCAGAGCTGAGTGAGCCTGACTGTGAGCTCACAGCTGCACCCCTGGGTGCTCAGAACATCAAACACAGCAGAGACCAAACTGGAAGCATCACTTCCCCTGCTCGAGGGTCCCTCCCCTACCAGGTGCAAGGGAAGCTGTTCTGGGGTGGAGGTACCACAGCCCATCCCCTGTAGGGTCTCACACCCATCCCCTGTAGGGTCTCACATTCACCCATCCCTGTAGGGTCTCACAATCACCCATTCCGTGTAGGGTCTCACACCCAGCCCCGGGGGCTGTTCTTGAAGTGCTCAACAGCAGATCCTAAAGGAAGGCACAGGAACTTGTCAGCCACGGAATTTTGCTCCTCCTGCAGTTTGAAGACTTCCTGAGCCAGAGGTGGTTTCTGGTTGCTAACAGCCCTTGATGAATATTGTGCTGTGAGAATTTGGACAGTCCCTCTGGAATCCAGGCGAGCTTCTGGCACTCAGCAGCAGGGGCAGCTCTTCTGCAGCTGGAGGCACAGACCTGCTGCTTTCTGTCTGCCTTAAACCCGTTCCTCACTGATTTCATTTGATGTTCCAGTTTTTTTCCTGCTATAGGAGGTGGGGAGCAGTGGTTTACTACTCTGTGTCACAGCTTGCCAAGTCTTTCTCCACTTCTTGCAGTTTTCTTACAGTTACTACAAAACATGGGGATCTGCTATGTTATATAACAAATCCCAGAAAGCAAATTGCATAAAACAGAACTGAGATTCTCTTCTTGCAAATAAAGTGTGGCCTGTTGGATCCTGAGGGCTTTCACAGGCACTTATTTGCAGGTGTTCTAGGCCAGCATTTAAGTGCCCAAAAGAACACAATGTCAAATCTCATGTGATGTTCTGTACTGCATCGTTTCCTGGAGCATGCTTCAAATACAGCAAATTATTCAATACACGAAAGCCTTCAAATACAGCAAATTATTCAATACACGAAAGCCTTTCAAAAACACCTTTTGTACTCCCACAGGACCATTTGCCTGTGAAATGCACATTATATTTAGTTCTTGTTTACATTATGGTGAAGTGAAGCCCTTGGATGCCCCGAGCTGATGGCTGTGATGATGGGAACAACAGCCTGAGGTTATCCAAGGAACTCTGGTGCAAGTTGTTAAAACTGCTTTTGCTCTGATTTTTGCTTGCGTGGGGAAATGTGGGATAGTGTCAGCAGCCAATAGATGTGCTTCAGTTTAAAAATATCCCATTGAGGAAGCAGTTCTGGAATGTAATATGACCAGACACAAAGCAAAAACTTGGGATGCTGTGTCTCAGTGTCACAAAAAAGAAAAAAAAAAAAAAGAATGTAAACTGTTTAAATGAGAGCCTTTGTCCTGGAGATGATGCAGGCAGCTCAGTATCACTCAGATTCCATCTTCAATCATTAATTAGGGCACTAAAGAGGTCCTGCCAGTTCACTGGGGTTGGTGCCCAGGTGCCTCAGCAGCATCACTGATCTCCCCTCACGTGAGGCTCGTGCTGGCTGTGTCCAGCACACTGAGCTCAGGTGTACAGGAGGAATGTTTGTGTACAGACAGACACAAACACATCACAAATCAAACATCACCGAGAATTCCTTGGTACTGCCCACGGTTTATGAGTCACAGCTGCTGAAAAGCTCGTGGTGGAAAAGTGATACCTTAGAAATGGCTGCAGAAATAGGAGCTGCAGTTTATTATTGTTATTTTTTTTTTGATATGGCAGAGTTTTGATCCTCAAGTTCATTTCACTCCATTACAGCCATTGTATAAACCCAGCAGGAAAATAAATGCACAAATGGATGTAGGCCAGGGCATTTCCTAGGAATTCTGTTTTGTCTTTTTTGCATATTGCCCTGCCCTGATGGGCATCCCAAATGCCATTCCAAAGGTGTTTGCTCTCCAATGACATCAGATTTCTTTCCCCTTTCTTGTATTTTCCCTTTGATGCAGAAATCCAGTTTTAATCTCAGGACAAGGGGGTGTGGTGACATTTTATAGGATGTTGGTGACAACAGAAAATCCTGAGCCACTGAGGCCTTTTCAGCCCCNTATGTCTATTTTGACAAATCCAGTCAATCCACTTGAAAGGTTTTATGAGGACTCACTGACACAAACCTCCTGAAGTGAAGGTTTCAGGTAACAATTCCATATTTTTCTTATACTGTGATACTTTTTAGGATTTTTTTTTCAGGATCCTCTTATATTTCTCCTTCAGTTGGATTTTTAAGAACAGTTCTAACCTTGTTTGGAGCGAGCTCTGAAATAAAGAGTTAAATTTAAAGGAATATTTAAGTTTTGCTTCATGACACAAATAAATATTGGAGCTGCACAGGATGTTTGAACTTCATGCAGGGCCAAAAGGAAACGAGAGCTTCGTGACCATGGCGGTGGCTTGACAAATCTCTTGGTTAGATGTTTTCATAAAAGGAAATAATTTGTCTGATTTCTTTATTTACTGTCCCACGTGGTGCTGAGTTTCACGGAGCTGTCAGCTGGCTGTGCTTTATTCCTTCTCATGGCAGACTAAAGACAAAGCCATGTTGAAATTAAAAACACTCATGTTGCCCGCTTCTCTTTGGGTTTTTTGCTGGAGCCAGTGAATGCCCAGCGGGCCCTGTGATGGGTGGGTGTCACTTTACAGACAGACCTGGGGCTGCCTGGTGCTTGTCAGTGTTCCAGCTCTTCACAGCACCTCCAATCTGACAGTGATCCTTGACTGCCTCAAGTAAAGGACAAAATACAGTTAAAGCACTGAGTGACAGTGTGAGTACAGAGGCACTGAGTGACCACAGCCCTGACAGGACAGGTGAGGCACTGAGTGACCACAGCCCTGACAGGACAGGTGAGGCACTGAGTGACCACAGCTGTGACAGGTGAGGCACTGAGTGACCACAGCTCTGACAGGTGAGGCACTGAGTGACCACAGCCCTGACAGGACAGGTGAGGCACTGAGTGACCACAGCTGTGACAGGACAGGTGAGGCAGGCAATGACCACAGCCCTGACAGGACAGGTGAGGCACTGAGTGACCACAGCTCTGACAGGACAGGTGAGGCTGGCAGTGACCACAGCTCTGACAGGTGAGGCACTGAGTGACCACAGCCCTGACAGGACAGGTGAGGCAGGCAGTGACCACAGCCCTGGGCTGGACAGAGCAGCCCTGGCTGTTGGAGGGCACGGGAGCAGCCCGGCAATGCCAAAGGCGGTGATTATCCAATTGCTGTGTCTGCTGCGGTGGAAAAAGCCCTCCTGTAGCCTGCCCACGGCCCCGGACAGTACAAACCAGATATTGTTGGTGGAGATTAGGAATTCCAGCGGTGTGTATCTGCTTTTCTATCTGTATATGTTGCAATAAAACAGCATGCACAAGGTTATAAAAATAGCCTGGAAGTGATTGACATGCTAATAATGCTCAATCAGGTCAATAACGCTAGGGTAACAAGCTCCTGAGAAAACAATATTTTTGGTCAATAACACACTTTTAAAAAACGAACTGTTTGTTTTTAATTAACCTCGTATTTAGCCATTTAGTCACGCCGTGTCCATCAAGCACGGCGGAGAAAAACACGTGCTGTCTTGAAACACCGCCTTGTTGCCTTAAACTTTCGTCTCTTCCTTCTTGGCTTTCTCCTCTGCATTCCACCTCAGCATGTTTGGGAGGATTGAGGCAAATCACGGCTTGTCACGTTACTCCGAACGCAGTGCTTCTCCTTTGTGAGGAGGGCGTTGGGTGATCCAGGTGTGACAGAACATCCCATTTTGTTGTGACAGACTGGCAGAGTGAACCTGCTGGAAGCGCTTAGCAACAATAGAGCGCTTCTAATGTGTCACTTGACTCCTTTGCTTTGCTTTCTCTTTTCTTCCTTTTTTTTTTCTTTTTTTTTTTTTTTTTTTTTTTTTTTTTCTTTTGNTTTTTTCTTTTTTTTTTTTCTTTTTTTTTTTTTTCTCCTGGCTAAAGGCTGACAGGTTTTAATCCATTAAGTGATCCGCAAACCCAGCGTTTGGCATTGTGTAATGCTCAGTGAGACTGAGCAGGACAGACAGCGCCCACAAACCCCCGGCAGGGAGCAGGGTGCAGGTGCTGTGCTCTTTGGGCTGCTCTCCTCACACGGTGTTAAGTGGCTCATTGTGGGGTCTGCTTTGCCTCGGGGCTTGTTTGCGTCTTTTAAAGGGAAAATTATACCCTATCGAGGAAGGATTTGTAAAAAGAGAATGGATTCGTGTCCCAGTTCTAGGGAGATCTGGATTAAATTCGGACGGTTGTGGATGACTTTCAGCTAGGTGATTTCTCGTGTTGTTCTGGTTCTGTTCTTATTTGTATTTAATGTTTGGGTTCGGGGTGTCCTGGCTGCTGCTGTGCCCCGGGGGTTTGGCAGCAGCCTCTCCTGCCCTGCCCAGGGTTTGTGATCAATGCCAGCATCCCTCCAGCCCTGTCCTGAGGAACCATTTGTTGTTCTCAGCGCGATCAGGCTGGGTGGCTGAATCCAGATAAAAACGGGGCCGTGAAGCTGAACCTGAGACAGCTCAGAGCCCGCTGGGCGCTTTTGGAAACGAGGAGCTTTAATGGGGTGCCTGAATGTGGGGTCAGGAGCTGTCACTGAGGGATGCTGGGTCTGGCAGCTCTGGGGAGCCCTGTGCTCACCTGTGCTCACCCCGAGCTCACCCCGAGCTCACCTGTGTTCAGCTGTGCTCACCTGTGTTCACCTGTGCTCACACCGAGCTCACCTGTGCTCACCTGTGCTTACCTATGCTCACCTGTGCTCACCTGTGCTCATCTGTGCTCACCCCGAGCTCACCTGTGCTTACCTATGCTCACCTGTGCTCACACCGAGCTCACCTGTGCTCACCTGTGCTCACCTGTGCTCACATCAAGCTCACCTGTGTTCACCTGTGTTCACCTGTGTTCACCTGTGTTCACCTGTGCTCACACTGACACCTCCCCTGTGCTGAAAGCCGCTCATCCTCCCCGGAGCCAGGGGTGAATTGGTGAATGGTTATGACAGACTGACAGCAATGCCATTGGTCAGCCTGTGACCACTGTGACAGACTGACAGCAATGCCACNGAAAGGTTCATCCTCCCCGCAGCCAGGGGTGAATTGGTTAATTACCAAAAACTGCGGCTGATGGTTATGACAGACTCCCAGCAATGCCACCCCTCAGCCTGTGAGGGTGCTCAAAATGAACTCAGCAATGGCAATGGGATGCACTTTTAATGTAAAAACGGGACCTGCCTGACCCTTTGGTATTTTCACAGGGTCACAGAACACCCTGAGCTGGAAGGGACCCCAGGGATCAGCCAGGCCAGCTGACCACCCCAAACCCTCCTGCTTGTCCAACCTGCCCTCCTCAGGAGTGTCCCAGGTTATTCTGCTCCAAATTCTTGATTGTAGCAGAACTTTTAATCCTTTCTCCCCTCTTTTCCATGGCAGGAGGGCTCGCTGGTTCCCTGTCAGCATTTTCCAGTGGCTGTAGCACCTTGCCCCATGGATAAGTGTGAGGAAAGGGTTGGGCTTCCCTCCGGGTGGTCCCCCTGAATAAACACAGGGGTTGGTCTCTGCTCAAGGCTGTGAAACTTTCTTTGTGTCCTGTTTTCCATCACGCACAAAGCACACCGATAATGCAGCATGCTGGGGATTTGCATTTCACTACTACTCATTCATACGCCAGGGAGGACTATAAAAGGAAGAAAGACTTGAAATGCAAGCCATGGAGGACTATAAAAGGAAGAAATACTTAGATTTCTATTCCTAATAAAATATTATTCAAAGTACTTATGATCACTTTAATGCAGGAGCAAATTTAATGGAGACTTTGGAGATGCACTGAGATTTCTTAAAGTGCCTAAACGAAGCTGGATGACTTTTGGGGGCAAATCTGAGGGACAAATTACTCTTTTGTTCTCAGTAATTTTTCTCTCACAAGAGTTTCTGATTGCCAAGAGCTGGCTGACTAAAGATGTGATTTGCCAGGCACAAAATGCAGCATCCTTGTCCTAACAAACTCAAAGGCTGTGTACTTCAACAAACACAGAAGAAAGCAATATGTAATGTTTGGAGCACTGCAAGATGTTGCTGCTTCTTCCAAAAGTGGAAATTTTGAGGGAGTTTTTCCTCCAGAAAGAAACGAAATTTCTGGAAGTTCTAAAATAAAATGGTACTTAAGAGAAAACATTTTCAATTTTCACTATGTGTATGCATGAGAAATTTTCACTTAGCAGCTTCTGCAAGATGAGAATTTAATTCCCAGACTTCAAATTTTTATGTCTCTATTGGAGGTTTTTGCTAGACTGCTGAAATCATTGCTAGACTGCCAAGCAGATAAGTGAATGAACTGGAGATAAAAACTGCTTTGGCCGTTTTGAGAAGGAAATCCTGGAAAATGTGGGGTTTCTATTTCCTATTGATTGAGTTCTGTGGAGGTCGGTCCTGAAAGATTTTAGGAAGTAGAATGTGTGTAAAAACCCGTTAAGTGTGCTTGGTGTCTCTAACCTTTATTTTGGAGAACAGATGTGTGTGATTTGATTCCCTGATGGCGTTAAAGGCTCCTTTCAACCCAACCCATTCTGTGATTCTTCCGTTTAAAATCCTCCTCCTCGTTCACTCCTTTTGTTTCTGGAATGCTCCAGTACCAACTTGTCGGGAATTGGCTGCTGGATGTGTGGGCAGGTGAGGGTGGGATTGAAAGGCTCCCCTGGCTCAGGGGGATGCTCCAGCCAGGTGAAGCAAGCCCTGAGCTGTGCTCCTGGCAGGGCAGAGCTGCACAGGGCCATGGGATGCACATCCCTGCCCCTTGTGGAACCCCCCAAACCCTCAGGGATGAGCAAACATCAATGTCCTTTCCTAAGGGAGAGGCTGAAGGACATTCCTGGGTGTAACTGGGGAGCACCAATTGTTCTGTACCTGATCCCACTTTTAGGGGTGGATTTCAAACCCCAGGAGCACATCTGTGCCTCTACAATTCCATGGTTAATGCATTTACATCTCTAAGCTCTCAGCTTTGCAATATTTATTTTGGTCCAATTTAAAATCCACTTTTACTTATATATTGACACAAACTGGGAACTGGAAATGTTAAAAGTTCACATTAAGTTGGTTAATTAAATGCAGTTAAAATGTCTGTGTTTGGAACACATAGGGAGTTGGAGCATTAAGCACCATTTGTGTATCCAAAGGTCACCTCAGGTGCATGCAAGGAACGTTTTCCTCCACTTTTGATTCTTGACAGGTTAAATATCAAACTCAGCCCTACTGTCAGCATCCCCTACAAACACATCTGGGTTATTCCTGTCCAGGTGGGGCAGCACTTTCCCAGCACTGCCTGGTTATCCTCCCTCTGCCCCAGCAGTGCCCTGGCCCATGGGCAGGGGTGGCAGGGCTCTGTTTGCCACCTTAACCCACCTCTGATGGGAATCATCTCCAGAGCACAGAGGGAAGAGTTAAACAACACTTCCTGCATAGATTTTTGTTGTAGGAGCTCCTGCCTGCTCTGTTTGCTTTGTGAGAATGGTCAGTGAGGTGTGAAAGTTCAACAAACTGTGAAATTCTAATAAAAATAATTCACCTGCTTTGTTTCTGGGGATATTCTGACCTTGTTGTTCTAGTACAAAAAATAATTCCAGGGACTGTGCACGTCTGACTAATGTGCTTTGCATGCAAAGCACAAGAAACTGCTTTAGAGAAAGAAACTTTCTCTAAAACTTTAGAAGAAACTTTAGAAGAAACTTTCAAGAAACTGCTCTAGAAGTTATTTGACATAAATAACATGCTCATAGACAGCTTTAAAATGGAAAGAAGTACTGAAGGCATGGAATAGATTATTCATTAGCCATTACCTACTGCCATGAGGTGGCTGCTGGTAATTCCCATTACAGTTCTGGATCTCTGGGCAGGCCTGGCAAGCTTCCTGTTGTGCTCAGCAAATGGAGTTAATTGCATTGCCTGCTCTCTGGTTTGTTTTCCAGAGTGCATAAATACCTTTGGTTTTCAAGGCAATATTGAGGTAAACATTTGTGCTGCTATTAAATACCATTGTGGCACAAGAGAAACACTTCACACTTTAGCACTGGCCATCTGAGCACTTGAGGTTTTCTCTTTTTTGGCTTGATCATGCCTGAGAGCACTCCAGGCTTGCTGAGGGCTGGCTCTTGACCCGAGTCCATCTGCAGGCTGGGCTCACCCTGCTCTGCCCCACACACACACAGAGCCTGGTGGCCTTTGGGGTTTCTTTGTCCCCATAACCCCTCAGCCATGCACAGGTGTCCATGGTGGGCTGAGCTCCCCATCCCCTGCTGTCTGTGCTCCCAGCAGCTCCCAGCAGCTCCCAGCAGCTCACCAGGCTGGTCCTGGCAGGTTCTCACTCAGGTTTTGCTGCAGAGGTGGAATCCCAGATCCACAGGGTACACAGCCCCTCTGAGAGCAGCTGGGTGCTGCAGTGGTGCACCTCTGTGAGGTTTAACAGGTAGATCACAGACCTCAGGAAACTTTTGGTGATTCTTTTGTGAATCTTTCTGTGCTGCCTTTTCATCAAGCCCCAAGCCTGGCTGATCCCTGCAGGTTCGTACTGACCCCAGGGGGTGGGCACAGGGCTTTTACTGCTGCTCCCTCTGTCAGAAAAGTCATTTTTAGGTGATCCTTTTTCACCATCATCTTTTCTGCCTCGGTGAGCTTTGCTCTGCATCCTGGGTTTGTAAGATGGATTTATTGAGCTGTGCATGTCAGGAGCTTTAAAGAGTGGAAACATTCCTCATGGAGAGGCAGGACAGGCTTGCTCCAGTGAGGAAAAGGTCCCTTATCCATGTGTGATGGAGAGGGGATGGAAGGAGAGAGGCTAAGACCATAATAGCAGCCAGAAAGAACTGCTCTGCAGACCATATCAAATTGGGCATCAGGAAAGCATCAGGAAAATGGAGCTTGCTCTTTGTGGTTACAAGCTACAGTGCTAAAAAGAGGTTTTTGTTATTCATTACAACCGTGTTTAGATTTCTTGTGGTGGCTTTCTGAAAGGATATTTTGTTGTATTTATGAGACAGATGTAATTACAAGAAAACTGTTTTTCTTGTGTCACAGCTGCCAGTGCACATCCCTGGGTGGAAGGCAAGTGCTTGCAGTGTTTGTGGACAAACATCTGTGGGGGTTTTTCCTTTACTTCTTCTTTTGAAATGCATAATGGTGAGGAAAAAAGACATTAATTGGAGTTGTCAGAGGAGGGTGTGTGGACAGTGTGAGTTCTGGATCCCTCTGCTCCTCTGACTTTGGCAGAGGCTCATCCTGTGTTTGTTGGAGCATGGGGGTGACAGTGTCAAAGCCACTGCCTCTGCAATGCTGTTTGTTTTTAAAAACTGAGGGGTGGGGAAGGCTTTTGGGGGCCAAGGCTGCCATGACCTAAGTGGGGCAGCACAGAGGCCTCAACACAAATCAGGGCTGCAGCTTGGTTGTTCCCCTGCCTTTGGGAAACCCTTCAGAGGCAGGAAAATGGGCTTGAGGAGGTGACACCATGATGTGAAGCTGTCTCTGCTGATGGAGGGCCCTCAACCCACTTTGAGAGCAAGTTATTGGATAAATCCTGCATTTCCCCTCTTTCTGGAAGGTTCTGTTACCCAGCTGTTCAGCTGAGCTGGATGAACACAGAGGGAGCTGCAGAACTGAGACAGGAGCTCAGCTCAGGAGGATGCTGAGAGCCTTTGAGTGCCACTGACGCTGCTCTGAGGCTTCACCTCACTGTGCCAGGCAGGTTTGCTCTTCAGGAACAAAAGCAAAACGTCTCCCTGCAGTTCTGGTTAATAAAATTGGGGGGTTTTGTCCCTAATCCCATGCACAGACACCCCATCAGGGCTGCAGAAAGAGCTGGGCCTTGATCAGAACTCCTGGCACCAAACGTGGCACAAGCCAGGGGGATTTATGACCCTCTGTGTGGATCCTGTTTGTTTTTTCCTATGGAAATCCAAGTTTATTCAAAGGCCATGGGATGGAACCTGCACGCCTTTATTATTACTAATAGTGGCTGGGAGTGCAGATCCAAATGATGCATAACATTTTTGAAAAAGTAAACCATAAGCCAAGTTAAATGAACTTTAAAAGTGAACATGATTCATAACAGATACCATTTTAAAACTGACCAGACACAGCAAATGTAAATTCTGTCCTTTTAACTGTAAAATGTTTAAGCTTATTTGCAAAGGAGTTTGAAAAATTAAAACCATACCTTCTCTGTGTTTCTCCAGCCATGGACAAACATCAGAGTTTGCATTTGAAAGGATGGCAATACAAACTGTGGAGACAGGCTGGATGTCTACTTGAATTATCCTGCTTGTTGGGGGGAAGTCTTAAACTGATGATCACATATAATCTGTAATGTATTAAAAGCATATTCTTTATTGGAGTCCCCATATTACATTTCAAATACATTTCCATGGAATGTTTCAAAATGTCATTTAAAATTATTTCTATTTTCATTGAAATGGCATGTGTCCCCTCAACACTCATCTAGAACTTTATTATTATGATTCTTTGGACAGTTTAAAGACATGAGATCACTTTTTGTGGTTTTGTGTGCCTCCCACTACCTCTGTTCCTGCTCCAGTGCTAATGCCAGCTCCACGTCCCCCCAGCAGTTTAGCTCCAGCTCCTTGGCCTCTACAGGATCTGTTTCAATTGATCAGAGCTTTGGCTGACTTCAATATTTAGGCAATATATAATAACTATATCTCAAACAAACACTTCTTGTAACCATCACTCGCAGGCCTTGCTATCGCTAAGGAGCAGTTCTGGCTCCCATTCTAGCACCTCTTTTTCAATTGTGTTTTGTTTCAGTGGGGTTTTTTCATGCCCCCAGAGTGATTTCTGTCACCTGGGGGGTGATTTTTCAATGAGAAGGACTTTGAAGAAATTGTGTCTTGGAAAGCTAGAAGTTAACAAAGCATTTACGAGTGCAAACAAACTGGAACCTTAAATGTGTTCCAGAATTATCCTGATTGTTTCTACTCCAGCTGCAAAACTGAGTTTTGTATCTTCACCTTGTCAGAACCACAGCCAGTGGTGTGGCTTTCCCCAGCCAGATAAAAACACCATTGCTGTTAATGAACAAATCCAGATTATTTGATGGGGAATATCAAAGTGACCTGGTCTGGTTGAAGAGATCCCTGCTCATTGCAAGGGGAGTCAGAGCAGACAGGCTTTAAAATGTCCCTTCCAACCCAAACTATTCTGTGATTCTGAAACCCTGTGTTCCTACCCTTCCATTTTTGTGCACATTTATTCATGGAGAGAGAGGACATTCCGAGTTTTTGGTCCCAGGGCTGGAACATCCACCCAAGGCAGCCAGGCTGGGAACAGTTCAGACTTGCTGGGATTTCTGCACGTGTAAAATGCTCAGTGCATCTCGGGCCTCTGAGACCTTCTCCTTCTCATTATTTCAGCCTGTGTTTCCTATATTTCAGCGTGCCATCTCAGGTGTTTTCTCCCAAGGAACCTTTGTTCCAGATCATCTGACTGTTTCAGGAGCACTTGAACAAGAAGAAAAACACGACAGCCAATTAAAAACCAATTCTTTTGCTCTGGTGTCATTAATCAAATGCACAAGCAGTCTCAGCACTGACACCTGGCAGGGTTAATGTTTAAGACCTGTGGCAATTACAGATCCCCTGAAAAGCGCTTGGCCAGCAAGTCACATAAAAGCCTGTGATTATGAAGGAAATGGGAATTAGCAGAAAAAAATTAGGGAAACCAGTTGAAATACACTGGTAGCAAGGAAGGCAGAGAAGAATCTGACTGATTGGAGCTCCCCTGGGGAGGAGAAACAGGGTCTAAGGGTCACTCCTTCACTGAATTAGTACTGTCTGTCATCTGAAACCAAAATAAAGCAGCAGCAGAAGTAAAAGATTTTCTGTGGAGAAATTGGACCCCGTTCTCTTGCACCTCAGCCCAGGGAGGCCACAACAATGGGCTGATTTTTGCCATCCTAATTCAGCCAGAACTCTTTTCTCTGCCATCTATTCCTCGGTAAGGAGCGCCATGCCTGCAGGTTTGAGGCACAGATATTTTAACCCTGAGCAGCTCCAGGATTGCACACAGCCCTCGTTTCCATCAGCTCCTGGCCCAGAACATCCTCTGCTTTGCATCTTTGCACTCCCCAAAAGTTACCCAGCTGGAGCACAGCCAGCTCAGCTGAGAGCTGCTGTGGTTGGAGCAGGACACGTGTTTCCCCTCTGAGGAACATGAGCTGGGGGCTCTCTGTGCCAGATGCAATCCTACCTGCAGAAAACCTCGGGACAGTAAACAGCAGCTTAAACAGAGAACTTTGGCTGTTTGGAGACAATCTGTTTGATAGCAATGGCTGGAAAAGCCTCAGGACTACTGAAGCAGCTCCTCATTGCAAGGGTGGGGCCATAATCTTAATTCTGTGAGTTTAAATTAGTGTTGGGATAATGTAGAGAGACAAAGAGTGGCCTTGCTTCTTGCTTGGCCAAAATTTCAGTGTTTCACCTGAAAGTATTTCCCTGCTGGGTCCATGAGATGGGTCATTCCTTGTGAGCTCTGCTGCAAACATCTCAGCTCCCTCACAGTACTCCAAAGCATCATTAGCCTCTTTAAACTTGCTGAAACACTTGGAATTGGGGCATGCTCTAAAAAGAAATGTGTCTGGGAAGTGGAGCTGATGCAAGGGGATTTTCTGCCTTTCCTGAATGGTTATTAGAGTTAAAATAGTGCCCTGGTAATGCAATTGGTGCTAAAATCCTCCTGACCCAACTGCAGAAATATATGGATGTTTATATACCAAGACAATATTTTGTATTATGCATTATGAAAAATATGAATCAATGTAAGAAGACATTTAAATTAACCTTAAACTGGCTATTTTCTTGTATATTTAAAACATCTGGCCTAGAACAATGCCATATTCTGCATTTTGTGTATCTCAACATGCAGCCTGTTTTTCACATTTCAACTGAATGTCTTTGCAGCAAGCACAGTTCATTCTGGAAAGAAAATAATTTGGGTTTTTTTTCACCTATTTATTATTCCCTACCATTAATAGGAGGCAAATGAACTTTGGACCAGGCCCTGTAAGAACTGATCTTGTTTCCTGATATATTATTTAGCAATTTATTATTGCTGAAATGACAGTAACGCTTATCATTGCTAAAAGGACATGTGCAGACTGAGCGGGTTAGATACTCAAAAATAATAATTTTGTTTTGATCAAGATCTTTCTTTTTCTCAGTCTTTCATGCTTCAGTACAAATGTGTCCACTGATTTCATATATCACAAAATATAGATAGCAAACTGATACTGACAATGGAATAAAAATAACAAAT
Source organism: Pycnonotus jocosus (assembly GCA_013400435.1). NCBI lineage: Eukaryota > Metazoa > Chordata > Aves > Passeriformes > Pycnonotidae > Pycnonotus > Pycnonotus jocosus. The sequence continues at coordinate 82,438 of VWYP01032436.1, forward strand.
CCTATTTATTAACCAAATTGAGGCCTCCATGATTCAATACCTGAGTGTTGCTTCCAGTCTTTAATTTCCATGATATTTCTGCTGGAATCTTGTTTGCTTTTCAAGTGCATTGTTGAGCTTTATGTTGATATCTATTCCAGATGTTTTTGAGTTCTGTTAATTTGTTTTCCACATGATACCTACTTACAGAACCATTTCACTTGTAGTTATTGCAATTGTATCTTCTAGCTGCATTCCCTTCTGGATGTCACATTTTTCTTCCATCAGGATAGGTTTTCCCACTGCTCCTGCTATTTATTTCTGTATTTCCCTAGCAGTGTCCAGGTGTATTTGTAGTCAGGTTCATGTGCCTGCTGGAATTTACAGGTTGAGAGCTGGAGTTGCAGACAGGCTGGTGCTTAGTCCATAGCAGCAGTTTGTCAGTTTTGGAAAATGAACTCAAAATTAAACTTCAGTTTTAAAAATAGAATAACCCAGGGTTTTGTTGTAGCAGTAGTGTCCAATCTCACCCAATGGATCCCACAAATGGATCCAGGATTGTTGTAAGTTCTGTGAGTTGAGGGGATTTAAACCTGCCCTTGCACTCCTTGCTGTGCTGTCCTCACAACACCTTTTGTGCTTGTACAAAACCCCTGACCTATTTCTGATGCATTTCATAGAGGAAAATCAGAAACCAGGATCACAGTTCCTGCCCAGATCCAAACATTTCTGTGTTCTGGGGCTTTTTAACATCCAAGCCTACACCTGAATTGCAGTTTTGCACTACTGGAACATCCTCAATGTCTGCTAATACTTTTTGCTCTTTTTCCAGGTCTATCTTTATTTGCAGCTTCTTCAAGCTTCTTTCTTTCAAGGTTTTAAACCTAGGAATTATGAACACCCCAACAGAGTGGGAATATTCAGCCATAGTCAAGAGAGAGACTGAAGCTCCAGGTGGGGATATCCCCTCAGCATCCACTGGGAAATGTAAAATCCACCTGAGATTCTGGTGTTTGTGCCCAAGGCAAGGTCAGCATCCCCCTGGCAGCCCCAAAGCTGCAGTGCCCTGCTCCACCTGCCCTCCAGGTGCCAGCTGGTGTTACTGGGCTTTACTGGGTGTTACTGGGCTTTACTGGGTGTTACTGGGGGCAGTGGGAATGCCTGGGCTCTGTGGGGCAGCACCTGAGCAGTCAGGAACGCTGCTTTAGGACAGCCAGGAATGATGAAGCTCCTGCTTTCAGCTCCCCTGAGGTGTCCCTGTCCTTCAGGGCCGATAACAGGGGCGATGTGGCAGGAAAGGAGCAAGCTGCTAATTTGAAAATTGGCCTTAAAGATAAAATGGGGCTGGAGAAACACGTTTGGTAATTAACTGGAACAGGCAGCAGTTTTCTTGGCACTGCTCAGTGTGGTTTCCTCTTACTGTGGTCTCTGCTAAAGAAAACTCCTCTGTAATTGCAGGTTAGGGCAGTGAGCAATGTAAATAACACAAATAAAGCCACCTCTTTTTGGACAGTTTTGAACTCTGTGGGGTCCTGTTATCTGGAATGCAGACAAATCCTAAATCTACTGACATTCCTCTTCAGGAAATTAGTATGGTTAGGTAATATAAAACTGTACTTTAATAGGATGTTTGGGTTTGAAACAGAATGATATTTAGCTGTATATTCACCTTTAAATGACATTTAGTGTTTCTTTCTGAAACAGAAATAATTATAAATAAAAATAACAGCTGAGAAACAGAAATGAAGTCCCTAACAGAGATATGAAATTTAATTAAATTTGTCTCCGTGGCAACTCTTTAGAAAGATTTCCAGAAAGAAAATACTTTATTTCCTATTTTTTACACACCACACCTTATATCTACTCCAATGTGCTACAAGGAGGAAAATTTTGCATCAAGAATGACAAACCCATATTTCACTTCAAAAATAACCTGGATAGTTCATTTTTTTTGTTGTTGTTACGTAATCACGTTTTTCCTCTGTGTAAATAATTGCAGAGTATTTATACAACCCCAAGAAAACGGGAACTGATCAATTCTTGTAACTACTAAAGAAAGCATTTCACTTCAAGGTTTGCAAAACATTCATAAATTGGCTGGACAGAGTCACAAATTGCTTTTCAGTTGTGATCAGCCTTCCCTAATGAATTTGGACTTCCTAGAACTCCCCAAATTGAATTTGTATGCATAATGTTTCTATGAACCCCTCAAATGCTCACAAATAATTGCACTTGGCAATGGGTCCTTTGAAAGAGGATTGTATTACCTTTTGGAAAAACTCAGCCTGAACTGTGCAAACTCTTTGGTGAAATACATAATGGTCCTACAGCAGATTCTGTTTCTGGAGAATTTTGGCCTTTTTGTACTCAAAGCAGAGCTGCAGGGTTTCACTTTGGTGCCTCTCTGCAGCCAGCCCTTGTGCAATTAATGGTGTATTTTTGATTTAGGGGGCTTTATAAATCACAAGGAAAGTTCTATCAGCACCTCTCAGATCCTTTCTTATACACTGCCCTTAGGTGAGTTGGGCTGTATGGAACTACAAAATCTAAGTCATTATCAGCCTTTTCCCTCTTTCAAAGTCTCAGTGACCTTCCTCACATTTACCTTCTGCTCTCAAAGGGACATCCTTGTGCACTGCAACATTTCAGACTGCTTCACTCTGCTTCTCTCTCCTTTTGTAACTCATTATGTGAACAAAAACCAAAAGCAGTGAAACAACAGAATGGAATCAATTCCCCCTCTGTTCCTGTGCCATCTCTCAGGAGAGGACAGTGTGGTGCTGGAGGCTTTGAGAAGACTCCTCAGTGACCACCAGCCAGGCTGAAAACTGTCTGCAAGATGTATTCCTCTAATAGACTGCCTTAAAATACACCAGATTAAGAGTTCAATAAACTGGTATAAAACCCTTGCAGTGTGCTTGCCATGAGGCTGCATCCTCATCTCTGGGGATTCACAAGCTCAGTGGCTTAAGGCAGTTTGTAAATACAGCCCATAAATTACACGTGGGCTTTTGGGAATAGCCCAGGCTGCTGGGGGACACCCAGCCAGCCAGAATGGCCAAGGTGGGCCTTTTCCATTGCCTCTGCACCTCGGGAATGTTCCCAGCTATGTCTGAGCTGGGGCTGCTCAGCCCCTGCCCTGTGCTGCTCTGAGTTTCAGTCTGGGTTTCCAGCCCGAGTTTCAGTCTGGGTTTCCAGCCTGAGTTTCAGTCTGGGTTTCCAGCCTGAGTTTCACTCTGGATTTCCAGCCTGAGTTTCACTCTGGGTTTCCAGCCCGAGTTTCAGGCTGGGTTTCCAGCCCTCACAGCTTTCTCCTTGCCACCGTGCCCAAAAGGACAAACCTGTCCCCCTCCCCAGGGATGCTGAGGGTGCATTTCTCCACGTGGACCACCTGGATTCCCTCTGCCCACAGCCTGGTGTGCTTTTCCTGTGCTGAGTTGCATCATCAGCTGTGGTGCCACGAGCAACTACACTCACGGAGCAAGAAAGGGGTTTTAATGTGAAATTGGGAAAGCCTGCACTAATAGAGCAGCATGTCACTTTCCCCCTCTCTTTTCTAATGTAGCTAAATTCAAATTAATGCTCTCAACTTACTCTGTGTTGGCATAACTTACATCATGGATAAATCTAGTATTTCCTTCAGTGTTGTGATCTGATATCCATTGCCACATGCATGTGCTACACATTATGAATAAAGCTTTAAAAAGCCTCCTTTTATAGCTGTTTATGTTATGTGATTGAGTTCTGGTAGAGAGAAAATTTGCCAGGACTAAAGGTTATTACTGGCTGTTCTGCAACTAATATTGCCTAGAACTAAAGCAATTAGGCTTGACAAAATACGAGCTGCCTAAAAAAATGCACTCTCGAAAGCTGGGCTTGTAATGGAACTTGATTTAATACATGCTACTGACGTGGAGATTTTAATTAAAAGGAGGAGAGGAAAAGAGCTGCCCTGCTGAGTCCAGGGGAGGTTCTTGTGCAGGTGAGCAGAGTGGAGGTGGCTCTGCAGCAAAATGCATCCCCGAGGGGATGGGATGGATGGGGTGGGATGGGATGGGATCCATGGGATGGGATGGGATCCATGGGATGGGATGGGATGGGA